>CADCXT010003042.1:710000-997500 GCA_902806775.1 Microtus agrestis
GACAGCCAGGGCTACACAGTAAGAGCTCCTCCCCAAAATTTAAAGACAAAACACCACAAAAGCAATCTTCTAATATTGACAGTTGCAATCCGTTATATTGAATAGATTTACAAAGCACAAAGTATGGAAAGCCTTTGACATGGTAGTCTACGGCTGTTGTGCAACACTATCCCAGGGGAGACTGAAAGAAAAGTCTACCACAGCAGAGGTGACAGTTCACAAAAGCTGGGAGCCTGGAGCTGGTTGTAGGACTTGGAAGTCATCACGTTAGAGGCCCTTGTAGGCCAGATTTCACGATTCCAAGGAGGATCCTCCCAAAGTATCTTGTTATTAGAAGATTCTGAGTTAGATTTAATAGGTATAGCAAATAGCTAATACAGCAAACCTCATTTTTCAAGCTCTTGCCCTTGCTGTGTGGCAGTTTCCTCAGAGAACATCTTAGAGGCAAAGCACCAAGGACACAGGCTTTTCCCAGGAGGTAGGAGGGCATTCTGTCCTGTGGGGAAGTCCTTGGAACGGACCAGATATGCTAGGCCCCACCCTCCTCAGTAAGGCCTGTGTCATTGAGCAGCTTATGTAGAATGGAGAAAATAGGCGTGGTGGTACAGGCCTATAATCCTAGCTCCTGTGAGCTGAGGCAAAAGACGTTCAGTGAGTTTCAGGCCAGTCTGAGCTACAGTGTGAGCTCCAGGTTAGCCTCGCAGTTCAGTGGTATACCGCTTGCCTAGCGGGCCCAAGGCTCGTTCCATCCTTAGTGTTGTTAGGGAATTAATATGCCTTCTTGGTGATCAATCACTCCAGCACTCAGAACTTAATAAAGGAAATTAGTAACAATGTCCTGGCTAATCCAGAAAGGGAGCCAGCCTTGCACAGAAATCTGTTAGTTTATCTTGTTTTATAGTCCCTCAAGTTCCACTCTGAGCAATTAAACATGTTTCACAAAGATAGAAGAAATGCCAAGCTACAGTTGTTTGGACAAGCAGGGAGGTTTACAGTATAGAGCATTGTCCTCGTTATCTAGAAACAGACCAGGGCTGCCTTTCCCAGGGAGCTGCTATCCAGGGTCATCCTGTGTGCCTGGTGGAACTGCGCTGATAAGAGAACCGGGAGTGCTCTTTTAGCTAAATTCCACTCTGTGTAATATAGTATTTTAAAAAGCAGTGTAATAGATCCTACTATATAATATCAATCTATGTCCTCAGTTTTTCCTATATCAGTACTAGGAAAAGACAGCATGCAACTCGGATCTTCAAACATTTTTAGCTCAAGAAAAGCAGGCTGCTTCAGCCTTCCAAAGACCGGAATCACTGATGTGCGTCTTTACTCTTTGGAAGAGTTTACAGTCAAGCCTTACATAGCAGGCCAGAGAGGAAAGGTTTGGTGTGGTGAGCCAAAGAATTTAACAGCATAATATTCAATTATGGGGATTATAGCTGCTGCAACAGATGCTTGGTAAAACCGTAGTCGGCAGGATTCGAACCTGCGCGGGGATACCCCAATGGATTTCAAGTCCATCGCCTTAACCACTCGGCCACGACTACCTGTTCCTCAGGACTTCTGAACTGCTAATATAAACTAATGGATAGGTGAAATTTTCACGGAACTCTAGTAATAAAGAATTTCCTAGCTTAAACCGAGAAACAAGAGAACCACAGACACGGTTGCAAGAAAGTAAAGGCTTTCTAGGGGCGATCCCTCGCTACTGATTCATTCCCTGGAATCCGTGGAGAGGAGTCTGCGGTTCAAAGTAAACTTAAACAAGAAGTGCCAGCTCAAGGAGCAAGGAAAGTGAGAAAACTCAGGCCACTTTAGAGTTAAAATCTACAACCCCCGCTGCCTTTACACTGCAGAGGGACTGGGGTGCTGGGAAGACGGGGGGGAGTCTTGTGTTCTCAGACCTCAGATCTCACTGTAGCTAAAACTGCGCCCCCCAGACACCTGAGTCCGGTAGAGGAAGGAACTCCGAATACAATTTCCAAAGGTTTTGACTTAGTGGGAGTAGCTCTGTTGCCTAAGAAAAGGACAAGTGATTAAAGACACGCAATTTTCAACAAATCCAATAAAATTGACGTAACTGATTCCTTATGTCCGACACTTAGGAGGTTGTCTGGGTAGGACCAGGAAAGGAACTGGCATAATTTATTTTCCCTCTCTTCGCATATATGTCAGGAATTCTGTATCGTGTGCTTCATCTCGAAGCATATATATTCCAGAGAATTTATCCGAGATATAGCTATAGATATAATGCTATAGATATTTAGATAGATCTTGAATACGTGACCTCCGTGACCCACAGGGAGGTTCTCTCAATTTGTGTTTCCCTTTCGTTTTGTATGTTCCTGTGCTGTTTTTGAAATGGAGTCGCTATAACAGTCTGGCCTTGAATTTGCTATGTAGCTGAGGACGCTCTACAACGGCACGCCAGTGTCCTCGGAGATCAGAAAAGGTTGTGGTATTAGTTGCGGCTGAGGGTATAGGTCAGTGGGAACCTCTTGCCTGAATGCTGGGAACCAATCACAGATCCTCTGGAAGAGCAGACATCTCTTCGACCCCTTTAACTGGGATTATTTTAATGACTTGTTTAGTTTTAAAAAGGGGGGCGATAGAGGACAGTTGCATGAGTTCTCTGTGTGTGTGTGTGTGTGTGCAATCCTGTGTGTGTGTGTGTGTCTGAGTGTGCATACCTGTGAGTGTGTTTCTTGTGTGCTACAAGGGATTGAACCCAGGACCATAGCAGGCAAATGCTCCACCGCTAAGTCCAAGGCTCACATTTT
Source organism: Microtus agrestis (assembly GCA_902806775.1). Classification (NCBI taxonomy): domain Eukaryota; kingdom Metazoa; phylum Chordata; class Mammalia; order Rodentia; family Cricetidae; genus Microtus; species Microtus agrestis. The sequence goes on from CADCXT010003042.1 coordinate 712,775, forward strand.
TTAGTTTTGGAGAGCTGTGTTTCTTGAGGTCAACTCAAAAGTAGTCTTGCATATGTATGCAGAAAAAGAACGTTTAAAAACATATGATGCATTCTTAAATCAAATGGTTGTCAGTTCTCTAGTTATAGAACAATAAAATACACACAGGAAATGTTCTAAACCTAGGTGCTGGGACTGTAGTTCACTGGCAGATCACACCTAGCATCTGTGAAGACCTGAGTAGGGCCCCTGCCTTACACAGGCATGCACACACATATGTTGAATGTATTATTCAAACATCAAACAGCACATTTCTCTCTTGACGGTGTGATATTCCCAGCCATCAGAGGGTTGCACAGCTGATTTAGCTATGTACCTGCAAAATCCAAAACTATTTTATCTTGAATTACACCCAATTTTCAGAAGGGAAACAAGAATATCTTTGATTGTAATCGAATAAAAACTGAACACTACCTTAAAATACACTTTTGGAAGTTCGAATTAATTTTTACAGAACAAACTCGGTAATTTTTTTCTGTTTTCTTAACTGCCTCCAATTCTACCTATAACTTAATAAGCGTGTGTTGTTCTCAGACTGCATCACTGCGCATCTTTTGCAGGCGGGTAGGGGCCAAGCCATTTAAAGTCTTCACCTGCTATTTGATATTTTCCTGAGGCAGAGTCCATATTTGCAAATTACTCAAATTATAAAAAGCAAAAATCTGGTACAAAGGGAAGTGGAGATCTGGCTTGTGAGTAGCATTGTGTGATAAAGGTGTCCCCTTTAAAGACTTGCTTATCAGTTTAGTTCCATAAGTGCTCGAGGAAAATGTGCAGCTACCCATGTTTAACCACCTAGCAAACCTCACTTCTGTAAGGCAACCAGAAACATTGCTGAAGGCATAGACAGCATCCAAGGGCAAAAAACCAGTACATATCATGGAAGAAAGCTAGTTTCCAAGTACCATGTGAGCACGGATCCTTCTCCCTGCCTCTTTTTTATCAACTGAGACATAAGGATTAAGTGATATCATGTTTATACATGAAGTTATTTTGCAAAATCCAAAGTAAATTTTGGTAGCTAGCATTATTTTTTTTATTTTTATTTATTTATTTATTTTTTGCTAGCATTATTTTGTTAAGGTGAACCCCGCTGTTCACCTCGTCTCAGTAATGTAGACTTACTTTTCACTTGTTTTTATTAGCTTCAGAACTTTAATCTCAAGGAGTTTCAAAACTTACTTAGAAGGCTAAAAATGGGTAGCCACTCAGGTTTTGTGAATTGTTTCCATCATTCACAATCCCACAGAGCATTTAGATCGTGTCCCAGTTGTTGGCTGTACCTCGAGGATTGCGAGTACAGAAGATAGGAAAGCTAATGTCTGGAAATATCTCCCTGGAAGGAACATTAGCTCTGAGGATGAAGAGCTGTATGTCAGTTTGTCACTAAATCATTATTTCTGTCGGAGAGGCCTCAAGTAGTTCAAATAAAATAAATTATATATTATATTGTATATATAAAGAAAATACAACACTACTAGAAAAGTTAGACGTTAGAAGACTAAAGTTAAGCCAGGTTGCTTACCCTTCCATGCTAGTTTGTCCTCATGTAGTCGTGGCCGAGTGGTTAAGGCGATGGACTAGAAATCCATTGGGGTCTCCCCGCGCAGGTTCGAATCCTGCCGACTACGATGTCTTATTGAAGGCTCACGAATTGTGAGGCAATTGCTTTTCAGAAGATTTCGTCAATGACTAATAAGTTCTTTAGGCGGCCCAATAAAAACTCCCTTTGCATGTTTTCACAGCATCAAGCTCTGGAAAAAAATTGTGAAAGCTTTTAAACACAATTAGATCATAGACTTAGAGAGGTTTTCTTTTCTTCTACTATGAAGAGCCCAGTTCACTATGTGGCCTTTAATGCTGATCTTTCATTTCTGTGTTCCAAATGCTGGTGTTATTAGCAGTAACTACTGTTGTTATCGTTTTGTTGTTTCTATTTTTATCTTGTGCTAGTTAACTTCTTTCTTTCCTTTTTTTTTTTTATCTTTTGTGACACATCTCCATGTAGACCCAGCTGTTCTGGAACTCCCTCTGTAGACCAGGCTGGCCTCCGACTAAAAGATCCATCTGCTTGGCTGATTTCTAATTTCTTCTGTTGAATCATAGGACATTGGTATTCAGCTTTTTAAATTATTTACATTTAAATTAACAAATACATTTTAATACAGCTATGCGTGGTTGAATTAAAAAGTTTGGGAAGTATTAGCATTAATGTCATTTTTTTAAAAAATTCATTTATTTTTCTTTCTCTCCCCCCCATCACATCCCGCAAGACAGGGTTTCTCTGTGTAACAGCCTTGGCTGTTCTGGAACTGGTTTTGTAGATCTGGTTGGCTTTGAATTTACAAAGATACACTTGCCTCTGCCTCACAAGTGCTGGGATTAAAGGCACAGACCACCACACCTAACAAGTTTAAAATTTTTAACTTATATTCAGAATCAAATGTATTACCATTAAGTATTAATATTACCTTTCATAACCATTAATGCAAATTTTCTGTATAATTAGCAAGGCAGAAGCTTGTTTTTGTTTATTTTGTTTTGTTTTCTTTTGTTTGCTTTTTTGTTTTAAGAGGTTTGTTTCTGCCTTCAGGGTATATCTTTAATGCCAGCACTTGAAAGGTAGAGGCTGAAGGATCAGAAGTTCAAGGTCCTCCAGTACAGAGCAAGCTTGAGACCAGCCTTGGTTACCTGAGACCTTGTCATATATATGCATGTGTGTATGTATGTATATAGGCTCCACTTACATAGAACTGATGACACACAGGAAGCGACAAGACAAGGAAATTCTGTTTCGATTTACACGCCTTCCTGTTGGCATTAATGATCAAAGAAAGCGGGTTACCCCAGAATGTAACCAAGGCTCTGTGGCAGCTGGGAGGAGCAGTCTTGATGAACTGACCCTCAAAGAGCCGCGCGGAAGCGCATTTATAGTTTGTTACACAAAAGATTGGCTTTTGAATGAAACAAAGTTCCTCATTCTAATCTGGGTGTTTTGTGAAGGAAAACATCACACCCCGGAAACTTTAGTCCTTATTGTGTACTGTTTGTAGGACCCAATAGTGCAAGATGCCCCAAGTGTGCCCGGAACATCTTGTGACCAAAGTGGAGCAAAGGCTGTAAAGTTCCCTCAGAAAAACAACTCTGTAGATAACAGAAAATAATCGCTGTTCTGTACAATGATTTCGTCAAGGTCAAAGTACTTCTAGAAAACACCTGTCTCTGCCTGGGATTAAAGGTGTGGGCCACCACTACCCCAAGAGACCTTGTCTTTAAAGAAAAAAAAATTAGAGGTTTGAATTACATAGAATTGTGACACTCAGAGTCAGGAGAAAAGTAGTGGATTCCCGTGTGTGATATATATATTCATAGTATACACCCACATATATATTATAATGGTGTTACAGGTTTATAATTCCAGGTATTTGAGAGACTGACAAAGAAGATTTCAAGTTCTAGGCTTGTCTGGACTACAGAGTGAGTTCAAGCTTACCATAAGCAACTTAGTGAGTTTTGTCTCAAGATAAAGCAAAACCAGAGCTGGAGATTAAAGTTCAGTGGCAAAGCGTCTGCTCAGCAAGCACCGTGATTTAGGTTCTGTTTCCAAGACCACAAAACACAGACTAGCGCTGTTGACAAAGACTGAAGGTCATTAGAGGACCTGTACTTACATTTTCATGATGTCATTTCAAATGGGGAAGTCATTCTTGAGTCTTGAGTTCCCTTTTGGGACCAGGATTCAGAGTTTACTTTCAGAGATTGTTTTCAGTGCATAAGAATCAGTTTTCCTTAACCTAATGTGGGCCATGAGTGTCCCTTACACCCCTCCTCCCTCTTCCTACAGTCCCATTCAGTTGTTCCTGCATCCCCACTTCGGTCTCTCTTCTATGCGTCTTGTTTTCTCCCTTCTGAGCATCTGTTCTGCACACGACCTCCCAATCCCCCTCTGCTTTCTGTCTTCCCTCTTCCTCCCCTTAAAATTCCCCACGGAATTCCCTTCTTCTCTACCTCTAAAAGGCAAGCCAGAATCTCTTTACCAGGTTTATGCCCTGTACACACATGGAGACATGTATGATCCAGGTCTTCTAGAAGTTCTTTCTCTCCACGTGTTGTCTTACACTTATTCCATTAAAAAATTAGAACTAGGAGACTGAGAGGCAGGGTTGTCTTGAGGTCAAGGCTAGCCTTGACTACAACGCACGGCTTCCTCAAAACAAACACCAAATAGCTTGTCTGGAGGATCAGCTGAATCAGAGAATTTACCACGATAAAGAGCCATCCAGTTTTCTACAACTAAAGATCTCTTGCTGCAAGAAAATAACCTTGTAGCAGAGGATGGTTTCGATCCATCGACCTCTGGGTTATGGGCCCAGCACGCTTCCGCTGCGCCACTCTGCTCCTGTGAGGAAAGTTCCTCCTAAGATAGTATATAGTTTCATCAAGTCTAGGAATAATTTATTCTGTGTCCTTAGTGCTCTCTTTTCCACTGCCTCCTTCGCATTTAGTCTTTGTGATCCAGATCTGACCGATATTGCCAAAGGGATTTTCCTGGGACCGAAATTAAGAGCTCAAAGACTGGATCAAGAACGACTTCCCTGGGTTTGGAGTTCTTCGGGGTCGTTACCAGCATGAATTTTTGCCGGTGGATGTCGGCATTCCAGAGGAAGAAACCTGCCAAGTCCTTCCAAATTTTTTAACAGTCGTGTCCTTAACCACCAAAGCTGCCTCGGCTGGTCTACCTCCACCTCCTCGTAAGGATTCCATGTCCCTCCGTCTTCCAGGCGCCTATTCCCACCAATTGGACAAATTTACTACATGTCCAAGCTTCAGCCTGAGCTTGCAGCTTGGGACTGTATTCTAAGCACCAGCACTCAGAGGTTGAGGCAGGAGGGTTGCCTTGAGTTCCAAATCAGAGTAGTTTACAAAGACTCTAATGCAAAAGGGAAACAAATATTTAAATAAATACAATTAAATAAATAATGAATAATAAGATTCATGTCACCATTAAATGTTTAAAACACTGCATTTTAAAAATTCCTGACATACAAAAGAAAATAAACGCTATACTAATGATTTGTTTGTTTATTTATTTTTGCCATTCTGAGAATTTAAATCTTTTTGTTTTTCAGTCAGATGGAAGCAAAAAGTGTTTCCTTGTAGAACTTCCATCTGGGACTTCCTTATATCTCAGACAGGTTAGGTAGTATTCTAGATCTCTATAAGAGGTTGGGTGATTCCCTGAGCTTCTTGGAGGGAAGGACTCAATCCCAGCACCACAAACAGGTTAAATTTGGTAAAGAAGGGTGAGCCTTAGGGTGAGGTTTTTGTTTAGAATAGGTCACGTTTCTTTTTCTTTTTTATTAATCCCAGAATTTCTCCCCAAACTTCTGAATGTTTTGAATCTAGTTAGGTTTGATTTTGTAAAGTCAGAGGCCCAAATGGACTCCTAGTCCATCACTTTTATTCCTTAGTCACAACTACACAAATGACTGTTGTCTTTAAATAAAGTAGCTGTCATTAAACGTAGATCCCATTGCAAGATTTTTTTGTTTGTTTCTCTGTTGTCTTTCGAGACAGGGACTCTCTGTAACTTTGGGGCCTGTCCCTAAACTAGCTCTTGTAGTCCAGGCTGGCCTCGAGCTCACAGAAATCTACCTCCCTCTGCCTCCTGAGTTGGGGGATTACTGGCGTGCACCACCACCAGTTTTTTGTTTGTTTGTTTTTGTTGTTTTTGTTCCTTTCAAGGTTTAACCAGAAGCTAAAACGTTCTGAGCCAGTGTTTTCTACCTCTTGTTCCTAAGATGACTTTGAGGTTAGTTCAGGACCAGACTCCTTATGTTGTTGATCTGCGAAAATGAAGCTCAAGACTGCCATCTCAGACTGTCTCTTAGGATGGAACCAGATAATGTGTTCACCAATAGGTGAACGCAAAAAGAAAATGCGGTGCAGAAGCACTGTGAAGTTTAATTTCTATAATAAATGAATATGAAGTCATACCTATTGTAGGGAAACGGATGAAACTGCAGATATTTTAAGTGAAACAAACAGACTTAGAACAACAATAAAACAATCTAGTTTTAAGTATGCATACGTGTTTATATATATATATATACACATACGTGTGTGTGTGTGTGAGTGTGTGTGTGTGTTATGTCATCAAAGCAGAAAGGGAGACCCTCAGAAAAAGAAATCTGTAACAGAATACATGACATGGAAGAAGCAGGGTTTGGGATGGGTGAGGTAAGCAAAGGGCAGGACGGATGAGGAAGAATAAAGTAGAATAATGTCTGTATAAAAATGATATAATGGATCTGATTATTTCTAATGTTAACTTTAAAAATGAATGAGACCCTCTAATTGTGCACGTGTGCGGGGGTGGGGTACGGGTAGAAGCAGTGGAGGACAACAGGTAGAAGCAGTTGGTTGTTGTGAATATATAAGGATTAGAGTTTTGATTATTTGGAGGATTTAAAGAATCAACTCTGCAAAGGAAAAACAAAGTAGGTTCCACCGAGATTTGAACTCGGATCGCTGGATTCAGAGTCCAGAGTGCTAACCATTACACCATGGAACCCCACATGCAAGGGCTCTGGACTGCTCAATGATGAGGTATAGTTCCATTGCCGAATTCGGATTGCTTCAGTAAAAAGAATCTAATTTAATCTTCCATTTTAGGTTTTACTATCCGCCGCTGCAGCACACCTTCCTTCTCAGTTGTGCTCGGGTCTATTCCTGCAACGTGGAAGCGAAAGTCGCTTTGGGCATACGGTAAGGTTGATATGGGTCCTCAATCTCAATGTCTCCAGCCTTCCTCCACAGCTCTGAGGACCCAGCAGGGAACGGATGGCGTCATCCTCGAACCTGCGGCTGCGCAGTCGCCTTTGAGGACTCCGGAGTCTTGCTGTCAAAGGAACAAGAGCGAGAGTTAATTTCGATTTGTGGCCGACTTCTTAGGGGGCGGGGAGGTTCCAGATCCTAGGAAGGCTCAGTCACCTCTCGACAAGCTAAGACACACGGAAAGTTAATATTCAGGGAGGGTGTGGTGGCGCACGCCGTAATCCTGCACGCAGGAGAATTGCGACTAGTTCAAGATCAGCAAGAGCTAGAAAAAGTTTGAGTGCAAGTTTGTGTATCTATATCTCGCCGGGGAAGCTTTGACTTTCTCTTCTGGCATTTAACTGTTTTAATGTTCAGGGACTAGGGGAGCATCCTATCATGTTTGTTTGGTATTCTCTTTTGGAAAACCCACTGAAATATTTTGCCTCTTTTCCTTTTTCATGGTCACCTGTCTGTCCTCTTGTGCCCGCTTGTATATCTCTGGATCTATATTCGGGGTCTACATTTTGTTCGGCATATGCAGTGTAACAATTCTCTGGCTGTGCTGCACTTACTCATGGTGTCTAACAGTGAGAAAAACTACTAACGCCGATGAAGCGTTGGTATCGTATTTGCCTGGATGTTGTGACTGGTTTCTTTCTGCACTGGAAGTTGCATATACAGTCTCCATAGAGTAGTCTCTAGGTTGTTTTTCAGAGGCTTTACTGTCCTACTTTTCTCCATTCCGTGTGCATTTTACCTGGGTTTGTTTTTGATGTGATTAATGTATTTCCATGCCGATGGCCAGTTGAAACACTCATTTATGAACTTCACTTATTGGAATTCCTAGTGCAAAGCAGAGTCACATTTGTTTTTAATCAAGTGACTGCTTGAGTAGTTCCACTTGGGATGTGTTTATCTCCCCCTAATCTGTGAATTTCCCTGAGCAGGAGCCATACATTGTTGGCTGTGGCTTTATGGTAGTTGTTTTCCACTCCGAAAGCTATTCTTTCTGCTAATTATGTTTTATGTGCATTTACAAACACTTTGCTGGCGACTTCAGGTGTTAGAGAACTTGGTCAGGTCATCGAGCACACTTGGAACTCAGTAGGCTACAAGGTTGCATTTAGGTTTTGGTGCCTAAAATGAACATGGGCCACTAATGCAATTTTATTTGTTGTTGGTTTTATCTGCTTGTTCTTAGCTGCAAAGCGCTTGCTAAGATCTGCACTATTTAAACCTATATTCCTCTTACGTAGCTTTAAAATGGCAGGAAGACTGTTTTGTTTTTAAAAATAGCCCTTTGATCTCCTTGTCGGGGAATCGAACCCCGGTCTCCCGCGTGACAGGCGGGGATACTCACCACTATACTAACAAGGAAGACGACTGTCGCACATTTTTGTCTACATTAGGTACAATTAAGGAAGTCTTAGCCCTGTTTATCAGCGTTGACCTATTTAGGAAAGAATACACCAAAGTTAAGTATAATCATAGCCTGAGCGACATGCTGGATAAGTTTGGTGAAGAATTGGACGCGAATGATTTCGCTTACACTTTTTTTTCCCCTCTATAACTCCAGATACTATAATTATCCTGAATTGGTAAAAAAGTGTACTGTACAGAATCAAACTTGCCGTTAGAAGACCCTAATGACCATCATCTTAACCACTTGGCCACAAACATAAATTTTTGAACCTTTTTATTGTTACATGATAGAGATGAAGGAGCAAAAATTATTTTCAACGATTGTCAATACGAAATCGGATTCTCTAATGGCACACAGTTGTTTTTTTTTTTTAGGATAAAAGGTGATTTGATTAAAACACAACCCTTTTAGGATAAAAATCCTTTTTAGGATTAAAAAAACCTTTTTAGAATAAAGGAATAAAAACCCTTTGTAGGATAAAAAAGATCATCTTTTCAGGATAAAAGATGATTTGATTAAACCCCTCCCCCTGTCCCAAGACTCAATAACCTCCACGCCACCTGAACAGAGACTGGCTGGGCGCTCAAACCTTTAACCCCCGCATTCCTGAAACTGAGGCAGGAGGATTATCTGGAGTTCAAGGCCAGCCTGGGCTGCCTAGTGAGACTCTTTCTCAAAAAACTATAATAGAGTCTGGAGAAATGACTCCGTGATTAAAGTTCACAGCAGTCTTTTTACGACCTCTTAAATGCTGGAATTAAACTTGAAAATCTGCTTTTAAAGATTTTATTTTTAATTAAGTGTATGCGTGTGTGTGCCAGGGAGAAGGTGTGTACGAGTGCCCGTTGCCCACATTGTTCAGAATAGGACCTTGGATTCCCCTGGAACTGGAGTTACAGTTCCAAGGAACGTTCTGGAAACTGAATCCAGGTCCTCTCTCCAGCCCTGAATATTTGCTTTTTAAAAAGTGTTGCAGAGTATGGGGGGCACATAGCTTCAACCCCAGCACTTGGAAGACAAAGGGAGGCGGGTCTCGATGTCCGTGAGCTCAAGCTATTTAGGCCATCTTTTTTTTTGTTTGTTTGTTTGTTTTTGTTTTTTTGTTTTGTTTTGTTTGTTTGTTTTACTATTATATCTTCCCTTATAACTTAGAAAGAATAGTCCAATTCGCAGATGAGGTGTCGGATACAGTGACAGAAGCTGCATCGGCGGGGGAGGCATTTCTCTCAGCTCAGCCTGAGTCTTGACTGGCTGTCTTGGTTAGATAGCTTCGTCTTATTTGGTGCTTAGACCAGACTTAAAAGCAAGGCGTCTTAGGGTGAAGTCATTGCAAGCATGGCACTGAGGAGAGCATCTCACGGGTCTTTAGTTTTCTGAACTATCCTTGTGTCCTCTCAAAGTAGGTAAAGTGGCATCTTTTCCTCTTCCTTCTCTTTCCTTTTTTTCTGCTGAGGGGATTGAACCTAAGGACTCCCTTTCACTGGGTTACTGAAGAAGGGATTTCAATGGCTGGAAAAGAGACGTTTCTCTCAGAGAAAAAGATGGCCTTTATATTTTTTTTCTCAAAATAAATCCAACAACAACAAATTGCACAAAACCCCTCAAACTGGTAATCCAAGCTTAATTTAATACTAAATTAGGCCTGTACCTTGAACCGTGGAAACACATAAGAAAACCAGTTTTTCAGCTTAAACCACAAAGGAGCCAAAGAAACCCTTTAGCCGCAAAGGAGCCAAAGGAAGGACTCGTAGTCGGCAGGATTCGAACCTGCGCGGGGAGACCCCAATGGATTTCTAGTCCATCGCCTTAACCACTCGGCCACGACTACAATGATGTCAGGTAGTCGGCTGATACAGATTCGTGACAAATCACTTGTTAAAACCTAGCGTCTATCTAGTAGGAGCAGGCTGCGGTGACATTGAGTTGGAGAGGAGGAGCCTCGTGGGTCACTATTAGAACACTCAGACAGGAAACCAGATCGTCGCAGGGTTTTCTGCTACCAGTCGGTGTACACGGCCTGTGCAGGCCCTGCGAAGAATTGCTTCCGTGGATTTGTGTTCCAGACTAAGGGCGAGAAAAGGCATAGGAAGCCTCCTCATTTTCCCTGCTGTGTGGTTTAGGAGCACACCACAGTTTGACTTTTTAGTCAGATTTTGTGTGTTTCCCCTTCTGTGTATCCCCCCACCCCCATCCCACCCTCCTAGTTTAACCACCTCTGCCAACGATCCTCTTTTAAAGACAGACGCAGTAGCCCAGGATGGCCTTGAACTCACGATGTTCCTCCTGCTTCTGCCTCTTGGAGTACTGGCTTGGGGAACTAAAAGTGAGATAACCGACGTCTCGGAAGCTGATAGGCGTTAGCTCCACGGTAAAATTGCAAGCTAATCATGTAAACATGAGAACCCAGAGCACAGCCTAACGTCAGTAGGACAGTGGTTCTCAACTGTGGGTCATGACCCTTAGGGAGAAGGTCGAATGACTCTTTCATAGGAGTAGGCTTAGACCATCAGAAACCAGATATTTACATTGCAATTCGTAACAGGAGCAAAATTACAGCAATGAAGTAGCAAAGAAAATAATTTTATGGTAGGGGTCACTACAACATGAAGAAGTGTATTAAAGTGGGAAGCATTAGGAAGGTTGAGAAAACTGGGCTAAGCCAAACAACACCTACAAGGCCAGTAGGGCTGGCAGTGCTGGCCTGTGCATTGCCAACAGACAACCAAGGTTGACAAGTGAAAGAGAAAACGTGACTTCTCTCCTAAATGAACAGCAGGTGAACACGTCTTGCCTCCCTGTTGGAGCCTTGGAGACATGCACAGGACATTTGGGCCCTACATGGCCCAATTTGTGATACACTCAGAGAATTAACTAATCTTAATCGAAATGACCTCATTCTTTGCCCAGTTTCTGCCACAAGTCCTATAAAAAGTCCATAGACAATTAGCTCAACTTTTTTTCTCCCCCACTTTCTTCAGGGCTTGTCTTGCTTTCCAAAGCTTCTCTTGCTGCAAGGGGTCATTTGTTTTATTGTATTTGTTTTTGAGATGCTCTCATAAGGTAGCTCTGACTGGCCTCAAACTGCCTCCGCCTCCCAGGTTCTAGGATGAAAGGCGTGAGCTACCATGCCTATCCCTGCAATAGGTCTTTAATCTTTGTCTTTTCAGTTTTTTTTCTATAATAAACACTGCTTTTTAAGCACTCCCTTCTGTGGTCTACAAATTTCGCTCTTTGAGACAGAAGAACCCTGGGTGCAGTTGCTGGTTAAGTCAAAGTTTTGTGTGACCCTGAACTTCCAGCACTAACTTGAGAGTTAAGCACTCTTGAAATGAAACCTTTGCTCTCAAGGACACTCTTTGTAGTTGCATCTGATTGTGACATTTAAGGCTAACTAAGTATGGATGCAGTAGTCATTAGTCACAGCATGCCTCACTTCTGTGACCTACTGTCTTGACAAGCACATAAGATCTTAGTGAACGTCCTAAAGTAGCACAGTCATAATAAACACCTCGGGACTGACAAGTTTGAGTGACGTCAGCAGAACAGTTTGGGATGTAAGGACTGTCTCTTGCTCTTTACTCTCTTGTTGATTGAGAGAAATATTGGTTTGATGTGTATTGAAAGTAGAAAAACTTTGGACAGAGTTTGGTCCTGTGACTGATGGGTGCCCAGCAGATTCAGAAGAGAAGAAAACACAGAATGCTCCAACGGCAATTTACACTTCTTAGCAAGTTGCAGAACTTTTTGGGCTGCCATACCTTGAGAAGCAGCGTCCGACGACACACCACACCTTCTAGCTGTGAAATTAGCCAAACAGCCCTTGTCCCCCTCCATTTTGGGAAAATCCCACTGAGTCCATGGCAATGCTTGTGAACGCAATAACACAACCGCAATAACACCTTATTTCTGCGTTGGGAAACTCTAGGTATGTCACATTTAGAACCCTAACAGCAAGGGTGTTAAGAAAACATTTCGCATTGCTAGCCTCTGAAGCCCAGGAGGACTCGCTTGTAGGTGGAAATGGATGGTTTATGCCGATCTATATGCTGTGCATATATGAGGCGAAAATGTTCTTCTAATGGAGGCTCTTCTCAAATATTTACAAATATCAGCGTTGCCCCAAGTGTAGGCTGGTCAACACCATTATTGAAGACTCTATTATGACACACGTTTGTCAGTCATTTCCCCAGGAGGGTCTCTCTACCCAGGCTTCTTATTACGAGTAGTATAGTTGGTTTCTTTCTCACACTGTAGTCTTGGCTGCCTTGCAGTTTGTGCTATGTACACTGAGCTGATTTGGAACGTGCAGAGATACTCTTGTCTCTTCCCAGGAATGAAGGCATTAAAGGTGTACACTACCACCCTCAGCTTAAAGTTCTTAGGGGCTAGCAAGATAACTTGGAGAGCAAGGGAACCTGCCACCCAAGCCTAAAAGTCTGAGTTCGATCCCCAGAGGACAACATACCCTTGCAAGTTGCATACTGTAGCATGGAGTGAACTTTAAAAATTAATAATAAAGGTTTGTTGTAACTCATTTGTAAAAATTCAGACAGTAATGTTTCAGTGAAGAGAACTCCTGAATATCCTTCACAACATTCCCCGTTAACATACTTAGTATATTACTAATTTTTCTCTCTCATGCTCTGAGAGGCATGTATATATTTTTCTGAACTATTTGTGGTAGTTTGAAGATACTTAACCTTTAATACATATGCATTTTATATGTATGCATTGCCTTATAACATTGTCATATCGCCACTGAACAATGAACACAAGTAGGAATTAACAATGACATAATAATCAATAGACTATTCAGATTTCACCAGTTGTCCCCCCAATGATCAACATATCGAGAGAAAAAGGTCCGGATCATGTGTGGCGCATGCGCCACCATCGCCCAGCTGACCCAGCTATTTTGTAGATTGTTTCATAGTTTGTTTAATATTTCCTCTAATTAGGCTACACATTTTTTTGACAGGAATATCAAAATTGTGGACATTGGCTCTGTTAGTTAGTGCATAAACTCAGGAGGGGCAAGGAATTTCCTAGTCCAATACTGATTTCTTGGTTACTGTATTTGTCTATCTTCTTGGTAGAGTTGGTGTTTATATGTATGGTGTATGCATAGTAGCAAAATCCTTGTGATTTCTACAGTTTATTCTTAGGTGGTATTTCTTTAGTTTGGAAGAATTCTAATAAAGAGAGAAGGAATGTAATTAACTGAGAATTGAACTTTTCAAAGGTAGACGTATTTTATAAAAAGTTAACAATGCTCTCCCCGTCGGGGAATCGAACCCCGGTCTCCCGCGTGACAGGCGGGGATACTCACCACTATACTAACGAGGAAGAGATAAGAACTTCTGCTCAGGGACTGTACAGGAAGTTTCTGAGGTTCCAGAGTCCCACTTATGCATTTGTATTTTAGGTATTTACCACGCACCACGCAACTCGGCGCACGCGCCAAGTATACTTTTGTTCGCTAATCACGCTAAGGGAGCCGTGCCTGCGTGATGGGATGGCTGGCGCTGAGAGCCTTAACTAGAAAAAGGAGAAAGACAGTTCCTGCATTAATTCTTGTGGAATCACAAACAATCGAGTCCCTGAAGCTTCAAACTAGGTGTGCTGTGAGACTGGAAATGGGAACTAGACCCGGATGAGAAAAAAAGGTTCCGGTGAATGTGCCCGCCTAACAGAGACCGAGTATGGGGAACCCGTCGCTGAATACATGGAAATGATAGAGGTGGGCTCTCTGTGGAGGTCAATGTAGAAACCCCGCTGAAATTAAACCCGGATTTAAAATAGCCCGTAGTCGGCAGGATTCGAACCTGCGCGGGGAGACCCCAATGGATTTCTAGTCCATCGCCTTAACCACTCGGCCACGACTACATGAGGTCATATACGTCCTTGAAATCCATAAAGGTAAAGTCTGGTACCTGCTATGACTCAAGATTGAAAGAAAAAGCAACAGGTTGTCAAATTTGTAAGGAACTACAGGTCACTAAAGAAAGAGACTATCCTCCAACGTGTACGGGAGATACTAAAGGCTAGAATCTCTTTACAGTCTCGGAACGGAGAGCGTGCCAAGAGGAGTCCTAACAGCGTCTTCAGACAACTGGAGGTTTCTCTTTCCTCACCAGATCCCAACTGACCTCACAAAGAAGTATTGTCAGGCCAAGTGTGGTGGCTCATTCCTGTTTCCCCGCACTGCAATTGAAACGAGACTATTGTGTACATACATAATTTTGTCTAAATAAAAATAAAGTGTAATCAGACTTCACTATCACAAGTACTGCTCTTGTTCTGAGCCCTTAATCAAACATCCGATTTTAATAATTTACAGAAAGCGTTGCATTCTGGGAATTGTGGTCCTCTGTGCTCTCTGGTGAGGCGCGCGTCTGTGCTAGAGGGAGGGGGAAAGAAGGGGAAGGGTCTGCCCGACCGGAAGTGACCGCTAAGCCGACTGTGGGCGTGGAAAGAGGTGGGTATTTGGCCAGTTCTACGGCGTAGGCTCCCGTCCAGAGCCAAAGTGACCACCCCATGCTTCTGCATCCAGGAGCCTAAGGAATGCATCACTAGATTGGAGTCCAGGTATCACCATGGCAACCGCCAGTGCTCTAGGAATGTGACGTCACGGCGTAATGAGGCCTGCACGGGAGGAAGCTGGGAAGTCAGGGAAGGGGGCGCGCCTCCCCTCGGCGATGCCGGGCCGCCTGTTCCCCAAGGCTTTGTTCCTTTGTTCTGGGCCGGGCACGCTGAGGTGCGGGGCCGCCCGCCTTCTGGCGTGCCCCGCAACAGGTGTCTGATTGCCGCCGGGGAAGTAGGAGGTCGCGGACCAGGTGGAGGGAGCCTAGCCAGACTCTGTAGAGTCTTTGCTACAGGGCAGAGCTGCTCCTTCCCGTTCTACTGTGTGTTTCTCTGTAGTAATTCAGTCCTCTCCTGTGCTCTCCGCTCTTGGGCAGGACCTCCTGGCTACCCTGTATGGGTCTGAGGTGCGACCGTAAGACGCGTGCTGCAGACTGCATCCTGTGCCTTGTAGGCCAACCACGGAGGGCATAAGGCACCCACCCTGGGAGGGGAGCGGGACATTCAAGCCCCAGACTGAAGCTGCGTGGGTACCCACGTGTCCAAGTTCTAGCGGAACACGTAGAGCTCCTGAGATGGCAGGTAATGGGGACTATCACGGCAGAGTCGGCTGGAGGGGGCCCGAACTGAGAGGTGGGAGGAGGAAGCAGTGTGGTTAGGGGTAAAGAAACCGATTACATCATCGGAAGAGCCTTGGAAGAATTAATTCTGTCTCCCGGACATAAAACAACAACAGTTCAAAATATCTGATCCTCTTGATATTTTTCTTTATTACATTTTAGAATAATAAATTGTAGTCAGAAAAAAAGTGTTTTATTTCTCCAGTGCAAAAATAAGTTTTGAAATACCTTGCAGATAGCAATTTTTCAAGCTTGTGCAACTGTGGCCCTAAACGCGCCATTTTGGGTGTAAACAACCTGTTTGGTTTTTAGTTCCTTTTACCAAAAATGCCTGTTCTTGTGATCTTAAAAGCACTAGAGACTGTCCATTCTTTCACAATGCTGCCCTTACCTGCGAATTCAGCTCCTAGAACTTCTCCCAAGTTCTCCTTCAAGAAACCTGGCCTAATTTCTTTAGATAGATCCATGTAAGATCTCTAGACTTCCTAGTTAACATATTTCTTACATTGTGGTGCCTAAAAAGATAGTTCTTTAAATGTTCCTTTAAAAATACCTGAGAGTATAAATGTTACTATCTGTTAATTTTTTTAGATTTATTTTTATCTTATGTGTTTTAGTACTTGCCTGCACGTCTTTTCTTTCATTAGGTATGTGTGATTGCACAACTGTGTACATTGTGTGTGTTGCTAAGCTCACAGAGATCCACAAGATTTTGCTTCCTTAGTGCTGGGATTAAAGGCATTCACCTTCATTTCTTGCTGTTTATTGACATTTTCTGTGTAGCGGAGAAAAGGGAGCAGGAATGTCTTGCCTTACTTAAGGAGGACCTCAGATTTAGCTGTATGAACCACGTGAGTAGTTAAACATCAAGAGAGAAAGCTGAATCTTTAGGCAGTGTGTTTTTCCTTCTGAGCCTACTCAGGACAGAACAGAGGCCTCAGCTGACTCTTTTGGCATAGGGGGATTCAGACATAAAGGATGGAGAGACATGGTTGTTATGTCTAGGAGGAAAGGTGAGTTTTTTTTTTTTTCTGGATTCCTTGCAGCAACAGACTAGTCATATTCACCATGGCCTCTTTCTCCTTAGGTCTGTCCTTTGCAGAATCCACCGGTCTCCACGAGGGACATCCTCTACTCCCATCAACTAGTTTTCGGGTAAGTTGAGATTTTCTTAAGTGCCATGTCACTTCTTAGAATAATGTATCTTTTATTGTGAGCTGTGTTTACCCCCAAATTATCACTGGCGAGTCTTCCTGGGCTCTCATCTGCCTGGACCCCTCTCCACCTCTTCACTTTCAAGGATGCAGTCACCATTTACCTCTTACTCAGCATCTTGTAACACTTTGGGTATGGGGGGAGAAGTACAACATTTAATTTTTTTTTTTTTTTTTTTATTTATTTATTTTATTTTTCTCCATTAACAGCTTCAACTGGGTGTGGGGCAACAGAACCAATCCCAGTACAACCATGGGTGTGGGGTTCCCCATAGTCTCCCCAGGGCGATGGTTCCTGCAATGATCTCTAGGGGGAACATTTAATTCTTTACTTGACTAGAGTAAAATAGCCAATAAAAATCTAAATAGGCGAATTTATGGAAGGTGAAATGAGGGCTGCGGATCTGAAGGAATGGAGAGGTGTGCGGTTTGTAAGGGACAGAGTGTTGGGGGACAGATGGTGGGGAATTGTACTCTGAAGGACAGGTGACATGTGAAAATTGGAGTGAGAAACCGAGTCTCGGTATGGAGAGGTTTTTATAAGTAGAGGTGTACAGGTACGCACTGCTAACAGTCACAGATTGAGAAAGATTTGGAGGAGATGACTTTTTTTTTTTTTTTTTTGTTTGTTTTTTTTTTTGAGACAGGGTTTCTCTGTAGCTTGGCTGTCCTGGAACTAGTTTTTGTAGACCTGGCTGTCCTGGAACTCACAAAGATCCTCCTGCCTCTGCCTCCTGAGTGCTGGGATTAAAGGCGTGCACCACCACTGCCCAGCTGAGAGGACTTCTTTTGAAAAATTAAAAAAATAATTGAACTCGGTCAGAATATGAAAGGTCTTGAATATTTAATGAGAAGTGTGAAGGCTTTATTCTCGAGGTCATCTGTGATTCATAATAGTTTTCAGCGTAGGAAATAGGATCTCATAAAGTTCTTAGGAAAATGTATCTTCTTGAGAACTTGGAAGGAAGGAAGGAAGGAAGGAAGGAAGGAAGGAAGGAAGGAAGGAAGGAAAGAAGGAAGGAAGAGAGAATTTTCCCACAGGCCTTAATCACCCCCCCATCAATTTCCCTATTCTTATTCAGCCCGCCCACCCCAGTTCTTCCCAGTTTCAACTTGAGTACTTCTGGCATCACTTTTTTTGAGGAATACTGTGACAATAAACTGCATGTATTTAAAGTATACTGTCATTCTTCTGTATCCTGGAGGAATTGGTTCTAAGACACCTAACAGATTCCAAAACATGTAACTCCTCAAGCCCTTCTCTTAGGGCACAATATCTGCATATGACCTGTCCCCAGCCTGCTGTGTATGCTTGTCATCCTAGACACTTAGCTAATACATTGTAAAGACAGCATAAACATTATGTAGTTGTCCTGCTGTATTGTTTAGGGGATAGTGACAAGAACAATATCTGTGCACGTTCTTTGAACATATTTAATCTACAATTGCTTGAATCCACAGATGTAGAGGCCACCTGTAACTGGATAAGTTTTAACATACATGGAAATTCATAAAACCATTATCATGTTCTAAGTGGTGAGTGAACAGATCCATGGTCAAAAAACACACTTTTGTATCTTAAATTTGAATCTTTTCAAATTTACTAAGATTTGTTTTGACTTTTCTTTTTCTCAGAATATTAGCCATCATATGAATAATCAAAGAGTACTATAGAGGAAGGTAAATTTGTTCATATTGGTTGAAGTGTCCAATATATATTTTAGTTTCCTATTGTTACTATAATCACAGAAGCTTAGTTTGCTCAAAGCTGTAGAGGTCGAAAATCCAAAATGAAGCTGGTAATAGTGGCACAGACTTTTAATTTCCTAACACTTGGGAGGCAGTGGCCAGCCAGGATAATATAGCAGGACCATCTCTCAAACCAACCACCCCATAACATAATCTTTAAGCCCACAGGAATATTTAGGTATGTTGTGAAGATGTAAAAATCTTACTTTAATTTTTTTTTGGCCAAGTTAATTGTAATGATATGATTTAGTGATTAATTGATTGTATCTTAATTGATTTGAGAAATGCTTAAACACAGGGGCCTGTTCTGAGCTGTTGTCTTCGTACTGAATTTTATTCTATAACATGGCACTGTTTCAGTTACTTTATACTTTGGTGTTCTTTGAATGTAGTAGAGCAGCTGGGTACGGTGGCACATGCGTTTAGTCGCAGCACTGGGGAGGCAGTGGCAGTCTAATCTCTGAGCTTTAGGCCAGCCAGGGCCAGCCAGGGTTGTCACACAGAGAAACCCTGCCTCAAAACTCACCCACTCACACCCCCCACACACACAAATGCAATAGGGCAAGTCTCCTCATCCATCCCATTCTGTAATAAAGTTGTTGGATATTCCTGCACATTATATATAATAAAAGTGTTATTGATGATAGCAGCTATAATATTAATATTTGCTATGTCTTAGTACTCGGAGGTGTAGCGGAAGAACAAGCGCAGCGTTGGCCGGTAACACCTGAGCCAATTAAGGACTTCACAGGGAAAAATGGTTTTGCTTTTGAACTTTAGGTTTTGGTTTTGGTGCTGAGGATTGAACCTAAGGCCATGTCCACAAGGCCAGTGAGCTACATTACCACCCTCCACATGGGCGCATTTATTTCAGTCTTGACACCAATCCTCTGAGCAAGGTACTATATAGATGAAATTTTTTTTGACTGCCAGCTCACAAATAATGACATAGAGATTCCTTATTAATTATGAAAGCTCAGCCTTAGCTTAAGCTCATCCTACTAGTTTTTTTATATTTATTTATTTATTCATTCATTCATTCATTATGGATACAATATTCTGTCTGTGTGTATGTGTGCAGGCCAGAAGAGGGCACCAGACCTCATTACAGATGGTTGTGAGCCACCATGTGGTTGCTGGGAATTGAACTCACTGAGCCATCTCTACAGCCCCCCTACTAGCTCTTATAACTTAAATTAACCCATTTATTTTAATCTACATTCTGTCATGTGGCTTGTTACCTCAGCTCCCTGTACTGCCCATTCTGCTGCTTCTATGTCTGGCTGGCCACTCTGCCTTCTTCCCAGAGTTCTCTGCGTGGAAGTCCCACCTCTGCCTCCTGCCTAGCTGTTGGCCATTCAGCTTTTCTTACAGCAGTTACAGCAGTACGTTTTCATGCAGTGCGCAAATATCACACAACAGTTCTATGTTAAGTTTTCCCAAAAGTGAACATCCTAGTGACCTACTAGTTTCACTTATATCACCTGCTTTGCTTTTATGGATATTATTAATTTTTCTTATTTCCTGAATCTAAGCAGTAGAACATTTGATGTTCTAGGAATCAGTGACCTTTAAGGATGTTGTCGTGAACTTCACCCAGGAGGAATGGAGACACCTGGATCCCACCCAGAGAGATTTGTTCAGAGATGTGACACTGGAAAATTATACACACCTCGTCTCTATAGGTGAGGGGAATGCCCCGAGTAAAGATTAGGATGTGGGGAGAGGGTATGGACCTGGTCTCTGTAGGTAACAGAAACGGTGGGAGGCAAACATACACCTTGTCTCTGTGGGTAGGGTAGCCCCAAGTTTTGATGGGTTATGTGGAGGAGGGAACACACCTGGTCTCTGCAGATGGGGGTGGCCCCAAAGTTAGACGGGATGTGGGAGACACTTTAGGTGCTTAGATGTGACTGATATCTAAGTTTAGGAACCAGCAATTCCAAATTTTGGAAGTTTCTCATTATTAAGTGGAGCAGCAACTAATCACTCTCTTCAGATCAGCTTCTCGGCTGCCCCATTATTCTTGACAGTCGTATGCTGTCCATCCCACCAGATTTTTCCCAAGTGGAATATCTTCCAGAGTGGTGAGATTGCGTTCTGATGTGGTGCTTTTTCCTTATTGCAGACAGATTCCTTTTTTTCCTCCCTCTGAGCAGGACTCCAGGTTTCCAAACCTGATATGATTTCCCAGCTAGAACAAGGGACAGAGCCATGGACTGAGGAGTCGTGCGTTCCTGTTGGTTCCATGGAAGGTGAGTAGTGTGTGACAACAGAGGACTGCTCTCCAGCTGCCAGCCTGGTGAGAGGTGATGGTGTAGACGTCACTCAGAGCATCACCCGTGGAGAGGAGATTCTGTTCTACATTCTCTTTTAGGAGGCATCGTTCCTGATTGCTCTAAAGCATTGGTTGTAGTTGATATCACTTTGCCTTCCTTCATGTGTTTCATACTTGTGACTGGTTATCAAACACTTTTCTCTCTCCTTTTTGTTTTTCGAGACACAGTTTCTCTGTATAGCTTTGGAGCCTGTCCTGGCACTTGCTCTGTGGTCCAGGCGGCCTCACACTCATAGAGATCCACCTGCCTCTGCCTCCCAAGTGTTAGGATTAAAGGCGTGCGCCACCACCACCCAGTTCACTTACTTTTCTCTTTCTTAACAGCCCAAGAGTCTGTGTTCTCTTTCTTAACAGCACAAGGCTTTATGGCCTTCATTTGCCACACAGTGCCTACAGTATATCCAGAAGATTCTTTATTGAATTTATTTTATTTGTGTGTTGCCCAAGAGTGCAGGTTTATGTGGAGGCCAGAGGACAACTTGCAGTAGTCTCATTCTCTATGGGGCATGGTGATTGGACTCATTATCAGGCCCAGCAGCAACAGTTACCCTCACTGACTAAGCTGTCTCATCAGCCTCAGAAGATACTCTTTATGATTATTTGCTATACAAACATATTTCCCTGGGTATCATTCCTCTTGGTGAAAACATGTCTGAAACACATTGCTAAAGCTGTGTGCAGTGACCATGTTTTTGCTGAAGAAGTTCTGCTACTGTTAATCTAACTACACTTGTGCACACTATCCCATTATCTGTGGAGATATGGGGAGAGGAGATAGTGGGCAGCTGGGGTCTGCATTCTGTTCCTGCTTACAGTGGTTGTGACTGCACTTCCAATATAGTGTCTTTTCTTACCGTCCTGTTACCAGTGAAACTGGAGGAGTGGGTTTTTTTGTGTTTTGTTTTGTTTTTTGTTTTTGTTTGTTTGTTTGTTTTGAGACAGGGTTTCTCTGTGGCTTTGGAACCTGTCCTGGAACTCACAGAAATCTGCCTGCCTCTGTCTCCCAAGTGCTGGGATTAAGGGCATGCGCCGCCGCCACCCAGCAAAGAAGTGTTTTATTTTACTCTGTCACCCTTGAGAGTTTTCCTCACCTCTGTCCTGTTCTCATAAACATTCCTGTGGCTTCAACTATTTTCTTTCCACTTATGCTGGAATTTTGTATCTTACACATGAGCATCCTAGTGTAATGCTGATTTTGGCATCTTCCACTCCTATACCATATAGTCCTCCATTTCTTACTTCCAAATTCCAAAATGGTAGATTTGAATTTGTTATTTATTATTATTTCTTTCTAAATTTTTAGCAAAGATGAATTCTTACTTCTGGTTTCCAGGCTAACAATCATGTCTTAGTTAAGTCTCTCCTATTTGTATGGAGTTTATCTCAGCATCCTTAAAATTTTGCTTTGTTGCTCATTAACAAAGAATTTCAGTTCATACTGCATCTTTCAGAGTCAGTCATTTTCTTTGTACCCTCAGTGGTCTCTGCTTACCTTTTTTTTTCTAAATTCATGGAACAATTAGCTACTTCACCTAGTGGGCCACTTCTCATGAGCAGACATGTCTACTGTACTCTGCTTGGACCCAGCTTTTGTCCACAGGAAGGGACACTGATCAGGGCAGCCCTAAGCTCAAGAACCTGATCATCTCCATCTGAGATTCTGTTCTCCTTTGTCATGGCAAGTGTTTCAGTGATGGGGACAGTGGCAGTAGCTTTGTTGTCATCCTCTAACAGCGTGGGCTGCCACAAGCGTAGACTGAGCTTCAGCTCTTCTTCTGGCATGGCACATTCATTCCCCAGAGAGAAGATAACACCATTCCCCAAGTCAGAAAGAACACAATAGGCATACAATGAGACACAGAGGGTTTGTGGTGGCTACCCTCCTTCTTGCCGAGGATGTAAGCATAGGCCTCCACCCTTTGGTGACTTCGGGCTGAGCCTGGTTAACTATGACCAAATCATACTCAAATTTTTCCGCCTCTACCTTGTACCAGAGCACCCCTAGATGAACCTCTGCCTCAGTCCTCTCCAAGCTCTTATGGAATGTCTCAGCTCCTATCACCACAGTGTAAATGCCCGTGTTATCCCAGCTATTCATACACATCTCCTGTCTTCAAAATGCCAGGCTCTAATGTACCGGTCACCACTGTGTCCCAGCCAAGAACAGAGTAAACTGACTCTACAGGTAGCAGACAGGGCT
Organism: Microtus agrestis; assembly: GCA_902806775.1. Taxonomy (NCBI): domain Eukaryota; kingdom Metazoa; phylum Chordata; class Mammalia; order Rodentia; family Cricetidae; genus Microtus; species Microtus agrestis. The sequence goes on from CADCXT010003042.1 coordinate 735,759, forward strand.
TCTCCAGGTCTCAGGTGGGCGCCAGGATGTAAGTGACCACAGCATCCAGCAGCGTTTGCAGCGATTTCTCACCTAGCTCAGAATCACAGCACTCAAGGGCACAGACCTGTAATGACTGGAGTCTCCTCTCCATCAAAGCCAAACTAGGTGAGCAGCTCCTGGATTTCCAGCTGTGCTGACCCCCACCATCTCTGAGGCCTGCATAGTGTCTACCTTGTTCACACACACCACAGCATGCTTGGCCCCAATCTGTTTAGCCGTTGTGCTCTTGCGGCTGGGGTATGGTGCCCCCATCAGAGTGCAGTCACCCAGAGGGAGAGTGTCCTGACCACATGGCTCAACTAGAAGTTCTGTGATGGCTGTGGTCAGGGTGGTCTTGCCTGGGATTCCATGTGGCCAGTGCTACTCACACTCATGTGGAGTTCGTCATGCACAAAGGTCTTCAGGGCCCTCAGTGACCATAGCCAACCTTGTAGCAGTGACGTCAGGCTGACACTTAGACTACCGAAGCAGGGTGTCATTTGCAAAAATGTGAGGGCTGCCTTTGTGGTGGTAGAACCTCAGTCTTCCAGGTGCTGAGATTAAAGGTGTGTAAGACCACACCCTGCTCACCTCTTAGATTTACCTATCCCTTTAACTGTCATCCTTACTTGACTTAGAGGTCGTCTGTGGGATTGAAGTGAGCATTCTCTTCGCACTTTCAGTTTGTTCTCCTTAGCTCTTTCCAGTCTCTCCCCAGGTAGTAAGGTTATATATCTGAGAACCCTCAAAGAATTCGATAATCTCCAACAAGTTTTCTTTCACGCTGTCCAGAAAATACTGGCATCTTTTTTTTTTCTTTCAGACTGGAAGATAAGACCTGAAAATAGTGTGTCACCCTTAGAGCGTGACATTTCTGAAGAACATCTGTCTTCTGAGGCCCTAACAAACAGCTGCAAAAGGGCTGGTTCTTACAGCTCTGGTGTCTTAGAAACGTGGAAGGCTGGCGGGAGTTTAGAGACGCTCCAGGCAAACCAGCAGATTCTGCCAATAACTGCAAAAACAGTGCCCTCGTGTGAGAGCAGTCTCGGTGTGAGTTCAAGCCTTGTATCACAAACGGAAAGAGTTCTCGAACAAACTTCCACCAAAACAAGAGTCAAGCAGAACTCACAGCCCGCTCCGAAAGAGAAGCTTTGCAAGTGCAGCGAATGTGGCAAAGCTTTTACCTACTGCTCCGCTCTCGCTCGCCATCGGAGAACGCACACTGGAGAAAAGCCCTACAGGTGTAACGAATGTAACAAGGCTTTCAGCCGAAGTGAAAACCTTATCAATCATCAGAGAATCCATACAGGAGATAAGCCGTACAAATGTGACCAGTGTGGAAAGGGCTTCATTGAGGGCCCGTCTCTCGCTCAGCATCAAAGGATTCACACTGGAGAAAAGCCCTACAAATGTGACGAATGTGGGAAGGCCTTTAGTCAGAGGACCCATCTTGTTCAGCATCAGAGAATCCACACCGGAGAGAAGCCATACACTTGTAATGAGTGTGGAAAGTCCTTCAGCCAGAGAGGTCACTTTATGGAACACCAGAAAATTCATACAGGGGAAAAACCCTTCAAATGTGAAGAATGTGAAAAGACCTTCACCAGGAGCACACACCTTACTCAGCATCAAAAGATTCACACTGGAGAGAAAACCTATAAGTGTAACGAGTGTGGGAAGGCCTTCAACGGGCCTTCAACATTTATCCGTCACCATATGATTCACACTGGAGAGAAGCCTTACGAGTGCAATGAGTGTGGCAAAGCCTTCAGTCAGCACTCAAACCTGACTCAGCATCAGAAGACGCACACTGGTGAGAAGCCCTATGACTGTGCAGAATGTGGAAAAGCCTTCAGTTACTGGTCATCCCTTGCCCAGCATCTGAAAATCCATACAGGAGAGAAACCCTACAAGTGCAGTGACTGTGGAAAGGCCTTCAGTTACTGCTCATCCCTTACTCAGCACCGAAGAATTCATACTCGAGAAAAACCCTTTGAGTGTGGTGAGTGTGGGAAGGCTTTCAGTTACCTGTCCAACCTGCATCAGCATCAGAAAACCCACTCCCAGGAGAAAGCCTATGCATGTAAGCAATGTGGGAAAGCCTTTATTCGGAGCTCATCTCTCGCTAAGCACGAGAGAATTCATACCGGAGAGAAGCCTTATCAGTGCCCTGAATGTGGGAAAACCTTCAGCTACGGCTCATCACTTATTCAGCATAAGAAAATCCATACCGGTGAGAGACCTTACAAGTGTAATGAATGTGGCAGAGCCTTTAACCAGAAAATACACCTTACACAACACAAGAGAATTCACACAGGAGCAAAGCCGTACGCGTGTCCCAAGTGTGGTAAGACCTTCCGACACTGCTCATCTCTTGCACAACATCAAAAAACTCACACAGAAGAAAAACCATACCAGTGTAACAAATGTGAAAAAACCTTTAGCCAGAACTCCCACCTGACTCAGCATCAGCGGACTCATGCCGGAGAGAAGCCCTATGAGTGCAGTGAACGTGAATCGTTCCCCCAGAGCGTGCTCTTACCCGAGCAGCAGAGTGCTCACACTGGAGAGAAACCGGACAGCTGTAACAGATGCCCAAGGACTTTGAGCCGGAACACTTACCCTACTCAGCATCAGAAGATTCAGTCAGGAGAGAAGGTTTTTGGGTGTGGTGACTGTGGAAAAGCCTTCAGGTATCGCTCCGCTCTCAGCAAACACCAGAGACTGCACCCTGGCATAGCTGCACTAGGAACTTCATAAATGGCTGCTCTACTCGCTTTGGTTTATAGTGAATCAGAGTGGGGTGAGGAACTCCTTAAAGTATTTTAAGTTTTCCCTGTCTCATGATGAGATAGGCTATTGGGCTGAACTAATCCACATATGTTATTAAACAACATTGGAACAAGCGTCTTGTGTGGTTGAGGTGAAATAAAAGACTGAGAGGTGATTTGAAAGGTATCCTGGAATTTTCTACTCCGTTTTGTATATTTACAATCTATTCCTAAATAGTTGCGCTATGCATCCACATTTTGTCTTGGATCTACATGTTTATGCATGTTTTTCTAGGAGAAGAAATCTGTGCTTCAGTAACTAGGAATTTGTTTTGCTCCTGTTCTAATGCACTAAACATTATTCAGGAAATTGGCTCCTTAAATAAAAATAATTATAAAATACAATCAAACTCAATTAACTGTGACTATTAAAATTTGGCAGCAGGTTCATTGTACCTGTATTTCCATCTTCTTAGGCTAAAATGAGACGGTTACAAGCCCTGGAGTCTAAAGTAGACTGGACAGTACAGTGAACTTTTATCTCAAAAATCAGTTATTTCCTCTTGTAGCTTTAAATATTTTTTCTAGGAGTTACAATCAGAGAGATCCTCTTCTACAGTATGTACTGATGTTTGACCCTGTTTGCACGTGGTGTCTTGGTTGGGTTGCAATAACAAATAGACAGGTATAGTTTAGACAACAGAATTTTATTTCTCACAGTTCTGGAGACTAGAGTCTGGAAAGGGTCCACTGTCCGGCTATGGTCAGCTATGCTCTTATGTTCTTACATGCAGAAAACAGAGAGAAAGAGGTTTTTACAAAATCCTGTTCTTGAGTGTTCTAGGATTGAACCTTCTAGACACTCATTCCTAATAACATTGTATGGGGGAGTTTTCAGCTTATGAGTTTGGAGATAATTCAGTCCTAACAACTGAGAACAAGATTTAGTGCCGAGGCTGCATTTAAGAGTCATTTCAGCCGGGCGATGGTGGCGCACGCCTTTAATCCCAGCATTTGGGAGGCAGAGGCATGCGGATCTCTGTGAGTTTGAGACCAGCCTGGTCTACAGAGCTAGTTCCAGGACAGGCTCCAAAGCCACAGCGGAAACCCTGTCTCGAAAAACCAAAAGAAAAAAGAAAAAGAAGACTCATTTCAGTTGGCCCAAGGTTCAGAAAATCCTGCCAGCCCCTATTCCTCACTTTTTGAGATGTTATCTCTGTTATGTAGCCCTGGTTGTCCTAGAACTCATTGTGTAGACCAGGCTGGCCTAGAACTCACAGACATCTGCCTGTCTTTGCCTCTTTTGAGTGCTGGGATTAACAGCATATGCCACCATTCCTGGCTATCTAACTTCTAATTTGTACCCTGGAAAGAATAATTGACCTAGACTTCAGTACCCAATTCTTTAATAGTTGTGCTTCCCTAGGCTGTTCACAGTTTATTCAGCCCACACTATGCAGCTTTTGAGTGTCGCCCTGTTTATACAGAGTCTCCCAGCTCTGGGAGGCCGGTTAATCTGCTTCTTTACCAAAGTACAGAAACTAAGTCACAGTGTAAAGTTACTTCTCGTATGCTTGGTTTCCTTGTATCAGAATCAGATAACAGTGTTTTATACATCCCAGAGAATGACCTACATTAGCCATGTTTTCAGTTTTGAATGAGTGAATTCAGTACGTATATAGCAAGCAAAAGATATACAAGGAGCCACGGCAACTTGTGTATTGTTCCATATTGAGTCTATTTGTCGCCAAAGTGGAAAGTTTTTTTTTTAAGATTTATTTTTACTTATGTGTGTATGTGTGTATCTCTGAGTGAATGGTGTGTGTGGGCATCCCTGAAGGTAAGAAAAGGGCCTGGGACAGGCAGCTGTGAGCTGCCCACAGTGGGTGCTGGGTGCCGAATTCCTGCCCTCTTTAGAAGCAGTGAGCACTCCTAACCACTGAACCATCTCTCCAGCCCTGGAAAGCAAGCACTTCCACCTCACCAACTAAAATGTAGTCCAGAAGCTGGTGGTGTTTTGGATTCAGCAAAGTTGGGGAAAATTGCCTTTCATTTATAAATGTTATGGTTTCTCACACTTTTACAGGAGTTTTAGAGAGATAAGAGGCAGGTGTTATCCACAGAAGCTAGAATCTTGGCTTCCCAGAACTTACATCCATTCCCAGGCCAACCCCACCTTGTGAAACTGGTATTTTAATTCTCTGTGACTAGAAAGTAACTTGGCATTTGTTTCTTCATGTAACTTTTCAGGCAGGATGGTTTGGGGAAAGTTCTGCTAACCAATGCCACGTGAGTCCAATCAAGGGGGGGGGGGGAATCAGCACATGTGGCTAGTTTCCCGGGCTGACATTTATTCACTGGAAGCAGGTACTATGCTCTTGGTCCATCTCTAATTCGTAAAAGGTAAATCTTGATCTTTGCAGCATAGGAAGGCAACTTTTGGAAAATAGGATAGTGATTTATTTGGTTATTTTGCATAGAAATCTTAGCAGTGTCAGTATAGGACACGTTTTCTACAGCCCTTATCCTTTTCCAGAAGACCACGCAGAGGTGGCAATCCTTCATCTCGAAAGTGAGATGACTTCCTGCTAGGCTGTGACCTGTATAGTGAAAAGTGTCACCATCAAATGTTTCCTACAGAGATGCGAAGAGCAGGAAACACCAAAAGCCACATGATGACTTTGCTGATGTAGCTGGACGCTCATATGTGAACTAAGTCAGTGACGGTCACAAAGGACACAAGGACATTTCAGAAGTGGGACCAGCAGTGCTTGATAGCCCTCTGTGTGGTAAGGAAATGAGTTCCTGCAGAAGTCATCAGATCCCACTAGGATAATGGTGTGTGTGCTGAGCTCCTTGTCCCCTTGGCATTTGGGCAGGCAGATTTCTGCTATGGCATGTCCATCTTGCTTTCTCCACATCTGGCCAGAGACTCCTGACTCTGCCATTCTTTTTCCCATCATCCTTAGTTTGGTCACCCTGCCTATACTTCCTACTTGGCTACTGACCAATCAGTGTCCTATTAAACCAGTTCCAGTGACAGATCTTTATAGTGTACAAGAGGATTATTCCACAGCATTTCCTCTTTTTGTCTATAAGATCAAGGGCAGAGTCTGGGAGATGCCAGTCAGCCACCCAGGAAGCAAGATGTAAAAAATGAGGTAACTAGCCATGAACCACAAGCTAAGTGGCATGGCAGATTTCTGCAGTCACACAGGCCTTGGTACAGAGGAGCTAATCAGCCACAACCTAGGTGGCAGATTTAGCTTTTGCTCATAAGGACAGAGGGTTAAAGATACACAATAGAAACAGATTTAGTCTATGGCCATACCACCCTGAAGGTGCCCAATCTTGTCTGATCTCGGAAGCTAAGCAGGGTCGGGCCTGGTTAGTACTTGGATGGAAGAAACAGATTTAGACAAAAGGACTCTAAATAGGTCACAACACGTTTGAAAACTGTTTGTAGGCTTAAGAAAAGAAAAAGAGTATAGTCATAAAAAAGAATAGTTTAAAAATAAAATAGTTAAAGACAGAAATAAAGGAAGAAAGGAGTCATGTAGAAATGGGAAATACACAGGGCGTCTGGATCCTACACAGTATTGTCCTGATTTTGAATGTTGACAAGCAAACAGCTGCCGAGAGACATGGGACTGATAGAGAGAATGGTGAAATACACCAACCTAAGTATTTAAAAATGCCTTAGCTTTAAAACAGAAGCCAAAAATATGTTTATCAAATGGAACTGAAAAGATGATTGCTATGAAGAAGCAGTTTTACTTTGTGTTTCCACAGGAAACAAGAGGTTATGGGTTCGTTCCAGGTTAAGATGGACCAGGTTTGATGAAGGGAGACCTCCTGAACCTTGACAGGTGATATTAACAGGTTATAACTGGTTTCCCAGGATTTGATCATTATCTCAATTTTTCTCAGTCCCTCAAGATCACCAGTACCCAACAATCAGCAGGATATCGTCTAGAGAACTACACCAAAATTCCCAAAATATTATTCATGAATGTTTATTTTCATTTAAGAGGGGTTGGTTATAAATTGTTTTTGGTCATAGTCAATCTCTTTCTAAAGTAGAAAGGGGCATATAATATAGAAATGATGGGAAAAAGCATAGATTATTATGATTTAAAAAAGGGGGTAGATTACTGAATCTACTTTAATCCAAAAAACAACTATTAATCTCAAAATACTTTGCATTGGTAATGATTTTGATTTATTGATATAAACTTAAGGTCAATTTCATTATGCTATATGTATATTTCTACTCTTATTTAAGGTATTATGTTTATGCAGCTCATTTTAAAATGTAATATATAATTAAAATTTAGATTAATATCTAGACATCTATAATAGTCAAACTTTAGTCATATTAGTTAGGTTTTTTAAATATAAAAAGATATATTTCTTTTTCTTTTTTTTTTTTTTGAGACAGGGTTTTTCTGTGTAACAGTCCTGGCTCTTCTGAAACTTGCTTTGTAGACTAGACTGGTCTTAAACTCACAGAGATCCACCTGCCTCTGCCTCCCAAGTACTGGGTTAAAGGTATGTGCCACCACTGCCTGGACCAAAGATATATTTCAATTATGTTGGTAATCTTCAAACAATTCAAAGACCTACAGAATATGACATTTAAAATGTTTTAGGAACTTAGACATTTCTTGACTGTGAGACATGTCTGCTCCTGGCTGCATCAATTACTTAAAGGAGGATGATGGGGCATTGAAAAAAACACCTTATGGAATTTGCTTTTAATGTGGCAAGGCTAACAATTTGGACAAGAAACTGCCTGTGCCTGGACTGCTTGACAGTATGCTGTATAAACTGGACATGCAGGACCCACAGGAAAATGGCTGCTAAACTTTGCAAAAACAAGGTGGGATAGTCCTTCAGGTTCCTGCTTCACAGGAGAAACTGCCAGACATTTTGTGGCTACAGAGGAAAGTGACTGATGAACTTTTATAATACAGGCAGGACAGTCCTTCAAATTTTCTGTTTTATTGAAAAGTCTGCCAGATACTCTAGGCTTGTAGACTGAAGATGGATGCCCCAATGTTACAGAAGAACTTTGGGTAACTGTCCAGGTAGTCAGTTGTCTCTGTCATCTAGAGTTTTGAAATTTGCTTACAATTCATTTCCTGCTTACTAAGGTAATAATATATTCTTCTAGGGTCTTTGATGGAGTTGAAGACTAGATAGTTATAATTATAGTTTTCCTTAGTTGTGATAAAAGATAAATTAGATATGAAACTTTGGACTTACAAAAGTTGGATAACTGATATAGTATGATCTTTAATTTTTCCAGATACAAATAGACTGTATATTGTAACTGATTCTTGATAACTGTTTTGTTATATGTAATTTTACTATGTTAAAATGAAAACATTAGCACTCAGGAGGCAGAGGCAGGCGGATCTCTGTGAGTTCGAGACCAGCCTGGTCTACAACAGCTAGTTCCAGGATAGGCTCCAAAACCACAGAGAAACCCTGTCTCGAAAAACAAAAACAAAAAAAAAAAAAAAGAAAGAAAACATTTTTTGATTAGACAGAAAGGGGGAAATTCTGTGGGATGGTCTTTCTGTATGCTGAGAGTATACACTGGTTCTCACTGGTTAATAAATAAAGCTGCTTTGGCCTGTGACGAGGAAGAATAAAACCAGGCATGGAATCCAAGAGAGATACAGGAGAAGAAGGGCAGAGTCTGTGAGATACTAGCCAGCTGTCGAAGAAGCGAGACATGTAAAATATGAGATAACAAGCCATGAACCACATGGAAAAGCATAGTTGAAAACTATGGGTTAATTTAAATGTAAGAGCTAGCCAATAGTGAGCCAGGGCCATTGGTCAAGCATTTATAAGTAATGTTAAGCCTCTGAGTGGTTATTTGGGAATAGGCAGGTGGGAAAGAAACTGTCAATTACACAGGAGAGTGAAAATCTGTCCTGTATTTTGAAGTATCTTTCATATCCCTGTTTTCTCAAGCCTCTTCTGCCTCTGCCTTTGGGAAAGTTCAGGTCACCTTTTTTTTATAGATCAAATAATTGAGACCAAGCTCTGAATCTCTCTATGCCCCCAGCACCATCATCCCTATGTTATATCTGATAGAAATTCTGGCAAGTGATTTGAATTCAAAGACCCAGTTGGATGGAGAGCTACTGTAGATGTGTCTTCAGGAAGCTCAACAAGAATATGCCTGGATATACTTGCTAGATGAGTAGTTTTGGGAAAAAGGATTATATGGATTTCTGGGGCATCACATGTTCTAGGTTAGCATCTACCATTGCACTACAACCACAGCTGTTCGCTCTCTTGAAAGGATGCTGGGAAGCATTTCCATGGCCTTTAGAGTCCTGTGATGACTCACTGTCTCCTTCCAAATTCAGCGTTGTGAGAAAAGGTGGCAGGTGCCCAGTGAACACACTGAATCTGTCCAAGTTCAAGGAGAGGAGCGCCCAGCTGTGGAGAGGGCAGGCAGGGCCACACGCACTCACTGTAATGTTCTTGTCCGAAAGAATCTTTATCCGGCTTCTCAGATACCATTGTTGTCCTCTGGTTGCTTCTTGCTTCTCTTAGTGTTTTCTTTGCTTCTCTTTGTGTCATTCTGTTTGTTTTCTGGTATCCAGTAATCAGGCTGTTGGTTGCAGACTTAACTACAGATATTTAGCAGAAGCAGTCCATTGTTTTCTTCTGTTTATGTCTCTCTTCCACAACTGTTTGCAATTAAGGGCTTGTTTTTTCATGTCACTCATGTTCCTATTCCATAGGCCAACCTACAGAGCTTGAAACCAAATGCTGATTGAACGACCCTTCACAGTTACAGACCAACTCCATCACTTTTCCAGTACAAGAATTGGTCTATATTACCAGTGAAATTGGTAGTTATTGATTGCTACATGTGAACAAAGCTGCCATATGAGGGCCTGGATAGCTCAATTGGTAGAGCATCAGACTTTTAATCTGAGGGTTCAGGGTTCAAGTCCCTGTTCAGGCATTCATAACTCTTCCCTTCTGAAACTAAGGCAATCAGTAGTGGTGTGCTTTTATTCTCTTACAAGAAGATATACTCGAGAAACTATACTCAAAAGAATCAGCGAAACAAAACATACCCCTAAAACAAACAAACAAAGATATAACAGCAGTTTTTAGATTAGGTATCCTTCTCAAGGAAAAGAAAGCTTACAGATCATGGCAGAACTTTACTTCTTGAGTATCGTTTCTAAAACATTTAAATATATATACTCTGTTAAAATGCAAAACTTGGATTTTTCTATCCTCCCTCTCACAGCCAAAATCCTTGGAAGATGGAAAGGTCTCTGCCAAATTGTGGTCATATCATATTGCAATGATAAGCCCAAGCATCAAGAGGTTACTAACAAGTTCTGTGGGGTGACGAAATATTCAGCCTACGAGAAATAGTGTGCCTCTTTACTCTTCACCTTCATAGTTTAGGTCAACTGAGTGTTCACAGTGTGGTTGACAGAAGAGTAGATTGTGGGTTTTTGTTTGCTTTTGTTTTAAAGATAATATGTGTTTTCCCTACCTACCAGAGGATTATAATTTGCAGATAATAAAATCTCCATGGACAATTCTAAGGAGCAAATAAAACAAAACAACCTCCTAGATGACTATGTTCAGCCAAACCAAAGATCAAGGATGAATTTTGTTTTTTAAATTTTTAAGGTTTATTTTATAAGTCTTTGTCTACATGTATGTATGTGTACCACATGTGTGTCTGGTACCTACAGAGGTCAGAAGAGGATGTTGGTTCCCCTAGAGTTATGAGTGGTTGTGAGTCACCTTATGGGTACAGGGGAACGAAGCTTTAGTTCTCTGTAGGAGTAATTAGTACTCTTAACCACTGGACCGTTTCTCCAGCCCCTTGTCTGCTTGTTTAAATGATGCTAGACAAGAGTGGTTCGGGGAGGATTCAAAGGTAATGTGTGGGGTTGGGGTGAGGAGTGATTTAGAAGAAATACAATGACACATATTGTGGTGGGTAGAATAATAATGGTCTGCACAAGTTTATTTATTTGAATGCTTGGTCACTAGTTGATGTAGCTATTTTTGGAAGGATTAGAAAATGTGGCCCTTGTTTGGATGAGGTGTGTCACTAGGGGTGGGTTTTGAGGTTTCAGAAAGGCCACACCAGGCCCTGTCTCTGTCTGTTTGCCTCTAACTTGAGGATCAGGATGTAAGCTGTTAGATAGTGCTCACTGCCATGCCTGCCTGCCTGCCGCCTCATTCACTGCCGTGACGGTCACCGACTCTCCCTCTGAAACTGTTAAGCAAGCCCCTAATTAAATGCTTTCTTTATAAGTTGCTTTAATTATTGTGTCTCTTCACAGTGGATAGGAAAGTATACACACACACACTCACACACACACATATACACACTCACATACACTCACACACATACACACGAGAAAATGTCATAATGGAACATATTACTTTGTGTGACAAGTTAATTTAAAAATTAAATTAAGAAAATAATTATGCTGAAGAAAATATTTACCTAAATTTTAGACTTTTTTTTTTTTTGGTTTGTATTTGTGTGCGTGTGTGTTTTGAGACAGAACTCACTTTACACAAAGATATGCCTGCTTCTGCCTCCCAAGTGCTGGAATTTAAGACATGCACCACCACGGACCAGCTAGACTATTGTTTTAAAAACTCAAAATGGATCATAGGTTTAAAGCAAAGTACAAAATTATAAAAAATTTTAGGAGAAAAAGCAAAAACAAGAGTGTTTTTACAATGTAAAGGATTCTTAGGCTTGACATCAAAATCACAACCCATAAATAAATGAAAAATAATTGTGGCTCATAGATATTAAAAATTTGTTCTATAAAGACATTGTTAGGAAGATCAAAAGACAGGCTACAGATTTGGAGAAAGAATGGCAAACTACATGTGTGACAATGGACTCAGTGAGAACACACAAGGGACTCTCACTGTTGAAACAATGTTGAAACAATGATCCAGCTGGGCAAAAGACTCGGTGATGAAGATATACAAGGGAAATCAGAAGAGGCTAAACATCATTAACAGTTTGGGAAATGTCCATAAGATCATGTTTTGTCTTTACACACTAATAAGTAAGAACAAAATAATAAATGCTAGGCTGGCAAAAGTGCAGAGACTCACATCTCTTATATATTACTGGTAAAAATGTAAAATGGTTTAGGCATTTTGGAAAATATTTGATAATTTCTTTTTTAAAAAAATATTTGAATTTTGTGTCTAAGAGTGTTTGCTTGCATACTACATGTGTGCCTGGTGTCACAGAGGTCTTAAAAGGATGTCAATTCCCAAAGAACTTGAGCTACCTATACCATAACTCATAGGAAACTCCGGTTTTAGGAGATCTGGCGTCATCTTCTGAGCTCTGAGGGCCAGATGAGACAACAAAACCTTAACATCTTTGGGTTCAGAACAACTCCAGAGACACTGCCTGCCCGCCTGTATGCCTGATTCTCTGTCTCTGGTCTCTTCCTCCCATGTTTGACAGACATGTCAGAATTCAAGCATGTGCTGTCTAGTGTTGGCTTGAGGAAATCTTCCCAGAGAGAAAGAAGAGCTGTCCTAACCGCAAGAAGGCCGGGAGGCTCCAGGAGACTGTGCCCACGAAAGCAGAGCCTCGAGTGGGCTACAAAAAGACCAGTGCGTTTGAATCCGCTAGGGGGCGAGCGTTCACGGAACTGGGGCGGCCTCGCGGGGCGAAGTCCTAGGATTTCTCGCTCTTTTCTTCTACCGGCAGAGAAGCTGATTTTCTTGTGAACCCGGAGAAGCACCGCAGAATAAAATAAAATAATAATGAAAAAAAAATGAAATAAAAACAGTAGCTTAATGGCATCAGGCTGTCTTCCACCGCTAGAGACTAAGGTTTGTTCGGTTTTGGAAAGGACTTTTGTCCACAGCCTTCCTGAAAGCCCCGGGCCCCGACAGAAGCCAAAGCAAGAGGAAGGACCTATTTTAGCTTGTTACCTTTTTATCTTTATTGGAACTATCCCACACGGAATTCGATCGAAATTGCCCTAGCCAGGTACCCATTTGGATCGGGAATCCGTGGTTTTTGGAAACCCTGTGAACCCTGTGCCCGTGAAACCAAATGAAAACTTTTTTTTTAACACAACGATCGCCTATAAGACTTGTGCGGAAACCAGTGAGAAGGCCGCATGAGTCTGGGAAGAGGCCTGGGTTTGGATTAGTTTGGTGGTGAGAGTCAGAAAAAACAATCAAAAATGAAAACCGAACGTTAGAATAGCGTTGTTCACCATTAGAGAGTGAAATTGAAAGCCAAACAGCGCGGAAGCAGAGTGGCGCAGCGGAAGCGTGCTGGGCCCATAACCCAGAGGTCGATGGATCGAAACCATCCTCTGCTATACACTTTTGCACAAAGTCCCTACACCCGGGGACAGCGAAAAGTCAAAGACTGTATTTTGTTGTTCGCCCAAACCTTTTAACGACAGCAACATTCTCCTACAGCCTTCTGAGCGGCTCCCGCATACTGTGTATGTGTGGGTTTTGGTTCGTTAGTTCGTTTTTGTTTGTTTTGTTTTTGGTGAAATGTAAGATTCCAGCTCACACCTGGCCTGGCAGACAGAGTTCTTTGATGCCAAGTCGATACCATAAGCCAGTACAGGAAGGTAGAGCGAAACTTTCTGTATTTTTTTTCCCTGTTCAACACACGAATTCTGAAAGTAAATAAAGGTTTGATAGTGAAGAGGAGCACCAAGTGTCTTCGAAGTAGTCTTTCCCGCCAGGGTTCAGCTTAAATTAACATCAAGGTTACAAACCTTCGCCGCTTCCACTTCAAGTAGGAGCCTGGGTTTGGCCACCAGGAGGCACTGATGGAGCCCAGAGATCTCACCTCGGTCACAAAGGTCTGCTGTTGCCTTCCCCATTAACAGCTCACAATGTCCTGTGCCCTGCCTGGCCATATCCATCAGTGCCATTGTGTCGCGTGCACTCTCGATCCCCCCACCCCAAACCCTGTCCTCCCCCAAATACTCGGCAGGATTCAAATCACCCAGAATTTCCCCCAGCTCAGAGTTTGGAGAACTGGCACGCGGACCGCAGATCCCCGGGTGGGCTGACACGGTTACCGAGGTCCGCGTGTCGCCAGCTTCCTGGCACCCTCGCGCTTTTCTTACACGCGTAGCCCAACCGTCACTCGGGCAGCGGATGCTTGGATTCGGCCACCTCCGGCGACGTCCGAAACATCAGGAGCTAAACCGGGCTGCAACTGACACCCCACCCGCCCGGTTCTCCGCATGGGCGGCTACCTGGGCAAAGCGGGGTCCTCTCCTCGGTCCCCAACACAGGGGCGCGCAGACGCACGAGAGAAGCCTGCGACCCGTCGACCGGCTAGGCCTCTCTACCAGGTCCACCGGGTGCAGCATGTCCACCGCGCCCAGCCCGCCCGGCGACACAGGCCGGCCCGGAGGCCGCCAAACTGGGATCCAGCCAATCCCGCCGCCTTCGTCAATGAGGCCTGGAGGCGCTTTCCCATGAAGAGGCCGCAGAACCCCATCATGGGGTCTCTTCCTTCAGACTGGTGGGAAAGTTACCTCAAACGTAACATTTGGTCCCTTCGTCACCCGAGGGCCACATGGAGTCCGGTGACAGTCAAGATCTCACCTCCTGAGCGGAGACCACGGCCCTTGTTCTCGGTCTCAAAAGTGATCAACTCCGCGGGACCCTCAGAGGAGTCACCGGGGGAGTGTGGAAAAAGCCCGGTGCTGAAGGCTCTCTTCAAGTGCAGGAAGGGGAGAGCCAGGAGGGAAGAGCCACTGTTCCCGGACAGCTCGGACAGTAAAAGGAATTCTGCCACCCCTGGGTCCGCCTTTAAGCCCCTGTTGAAAAGCGGAGCCACAGTTTCATTTGTGGCCAGGCCTGGATCTCTGAAAAGGGGCCTCCCCGCCCAGAGCTCGGATCATAAACGTAAGAAGTCCAGTTGCTCCTCCGTGGCGCTCTTGGCCAGCGTACGCACACGCGGGCCCCCCAGCACTAAAAGAAATGCTATTACCAGCTCTTACAGTTCTTCCAGCTATCTCTCAGAGTCTTGGAAAAGACATTTTTCCAGGACATCAATCCAAACTCCAGAATGGCCACTGAAAAAGACAGGGAGAAGTCCTAATCCTCACCCGTTAGTTACACCCGGCAGCTCCGGGCAGCCCAACAGCGAGATTCCTTGCCTGCAATCTGGTCCTAGGGATCCGCTGACCACGCCTTGCCAGCAAAGCTGTGTTGTTACTGAAGAGGACCCGACCTCAGAAAGGCAAACTGGGCCAAGCAAACCACCCACAGAAGCGACAACTGGGATCGACACAGACTTTATTCCTGAGACCAGGGATGGTACCGAGCCTCCCGTGTCTCTCGGTCGGCCTTCTTCTGAGACAGTACTTGGTACCCACAGGAGTCCTCAGCGGGAACGCTCGAAGAGCATGCCTGCCCTAGCCGGGTGCTCACAGTTAGAGCACCTTCAAGGCATCTCCTCAGACTCAAAACCCTCAGCTGCTTCCATCCAGGTGTCTCCAAGCTCTCCCACAGCACCAGTCCCCGATTCCACCAGGCCATCTTCAACCCCTCCCAGGTCTGCAGCGCCCCCACCCCCATCTGTCATGATCCCCACTGCACCTACCACACAAAACACTCTGCTTGGGGTGGTGAGTAGCCCAATTCTCCATCTTCCTGCATCTGTACTTCCTACGGAGACTTCTGCTCACTCAGCCTTAGGACCTGTTTGGGGGTCTGTGTACAGTAGTGACTCCTCATATTCCAGAATTTCTGTCATGGCTGGGGGGGCATCATCAAGCTCTTCTTTTTCTACAGCTCCAGGCATCTTAAAGTCCACCTTCAAGCCAATCTTTGGCAGTGTAGGACCACTTACAACCATGCCGATGACAGCCCCTGTGTCCGCTAAGCAGGCCTCTCCTTCACTGACTTCTGCTTCGACCTATTTCTTCCATGGCCTAGCCACAGCCTCCTCTCTGGTTACATCTGCCATCCCAGTCAGCACATCCAAAGACCCTGGTGTGGACTTGAATCTAGTAACTAGCACCACGAGCAATTCTTATTCTGTGCCTTCTTGCCAAGCTTTCCTGCTTGGGGCTTCCCAGGGCTTTCCCCCGGCCACCGATTTCATTTTCCCATGCCAGCACCCTGCAGTTTCCACTGTACACACGGTCACCATCTTTAGCCAGGTCCTTACTAGTGCCATCCAGATATCCCCTCTTAGAAGCACCACTAAACCACAGGGGGTGAGTGGACCTCTGCCAACTTTAGGCTTATCATCCATAACCCAGCCTACAGTGACCTCAAGCATCTCCAATGTGACTTCAGCACTCACAACATCCTTGAGATCAAGCCCAACATCATCTTTCCCACCATCCCAGAAAAGTACTTCCCAGTCTTCACCTGGGGCCACAGACGACCAGAAGCAATGTTCTCTCCAATTAGCTCCTGTCCCAAGCTTTAGTACCTCTTTCCTTTCAGGGAACTCAATTGTGTCCCCAACCCAGATGCCTGTTTCTGCTCAAATGGTTCTCAGCAAGACTATACCACCAGTTTCTGGGGGGTTGGTATCTTCAGCTTCCATTATCCACACTTCTGCCAGCATCCAGTCAGGTTTCGGCAGCATGCTAGCTGGTTTTCCATTCAGTGAAGCTAGCTCAGCCACCCTTGGGGTTGTTAGACAGAACCTCCAGAGTGGAGCCTACAGCTCAGCATTTGGCAGCACAGCCGCGAAGCCTTTTGCATTTGGAGGATTAGTGACCCCTATGGACTGTGGGGAGCCTGAGGTCATTGTGGCTGCTCCACAAAGAAGCATGTCTGGTGCAAGACAGGGTGAGACCCCAAGCACCCTAGCACCCTTTGTGCAATGCTGGAACCAGAGCATGCAGGGCCTCCCAAGCCAGATTACACCTTTGGCTAGTATCACTGCAAGAAAGACCACATCTGGGGCCCCCTCTCTGGTCCCTTTTGCTCAGAGTACACCTCCACCCGGAGCAATTAAGGCAGGTAGCAGTCTAGACTTTGGGATGTCCTCTCCAGCTGTACAGGGTTCTGTGGGGAAAGATTCTACCAGATCACGGACGCCTTCATTCTGTATTGGTACAAAATCAAAAACCCCAAGGAATCGGGAGCCAGGGCGCTCCCGGAGACATCACACTTACAAGAAGTAGCCCAGTCACCCTGGCACATGGCCACGAAGAGCTTCCGTCACTCCAATTCTCTAGAGAAAACGTATTTCGGATCAGTGAAGGCTGCAGGTGTTTCCTTTGTGTCCTAATCTAAGTCCTCCAAGAAGGTGGACTGTCAATATGTCCTCTCGTGCTGATAGGAAACGGGGCTGCATGGGACTAAGGTCCCTGGAGCAGAAACTCCAACTCCCTTTCCCACCCTCTCCTCCTTGTACATCTGTGAGCTCTACCCGGGCACAGCCTCCCACTTGGGGAATGACCATGGGCAGGAAGGTAACAAGCATCTTTGGGAGGAGATAGGTTGATCCTATACCTTAGCCTTCCTTGATTTGAGCTCTAAGGGGAGCTTGGCTGTCTAATGCCGTAGAGACATCAAGTTCTCACTTCTTATTGCTTGTCCTTCACTGGTTTCTTGGGTGTGTTTGGGTGTGATCTGATCTGTGTTCAGTCTACTCTTGGAGACCAAGGTCATCTCTGAGGACTCCTTGTACCACTTTCTCTTTAGAGTCGTCCCAGTGGCTCCCCAAACTGGCAATGGCTTAGCCCCATCCTTCATTTGGTCAGTTTAACATACAAGACTAGTGAAGATCCAGCCTGTCAGACCTCAGTCTGGGAAAGGGAAGTTCTTTCCTATCTATCAGCATCTCCACTTGCTGCCCTCCACTTGGTGTTCATGGAGACTTGCTCTTACTCTCTTGGTTTATGGTGGGTATGCATGGTGGGAAGTTGGCAAGGCCAAATTTCAACTGTGTAAATCCATCTGCAGCTTGGCGGATTGGATCAGTCAAACAGCACTGCTTCAGGGCTGCAAGGACTGGCTCACCCTAAATGTTCAGCAGCAGTTTTAGCTTGCAGGATGGTTTCTCAGGAAGTGGGGAGGCAGAGGAGGTGGCCAAGATGCTGAAGCCTTCTTTCTTATCTCTACCCCATAGACCACAATAGGAACTGCAAATGCCCAAGTAGGGAGAC
Organism: Microtus agrestis; assembly: GCA_902806775.1. Taxonomy (NCBI): domain Eukaryota; kingdom Metazoa; phylum Chordata; class Mammalia; order Rodentia; family Cricetidae; genus Microtus; species Microtus agrestis. The sequence goes on from CADCXT010003042.1 coordinate 753,730, forward strand.
CAAGGCTTACATTTCATTTTTATGCGTGCCTCATCAAATTAACCCTTTCTGTAGTCACATCTTTCTCAGAGAGGGTCACCAGGGCATGAAGCCCTAGGCCGGATAACAAGCATAAGAACGGGAGAACAGCAGGTACCTAACTGACTGCAGCTGTCAAACCAGTGGGAAGTGAATGGGTAATCTGGGGAATCTTCCTTAGTGCTTCCTAGAGCAACCTCACACACTGAGGGCATACCCAGACACAAGTCTTTGGGCACATTTAGTACATATTTTTGTACAGATACCTTGGAGAAAGTCTAATTGGAAAAATAACCTTAAATTGATAAAATAAAAATACATTGTTGAAAAAAAAGTCTATGATACAGGAATTACTGTCAAGCTCATCTAGATAACGGGACAGGAAAATGTTAACAAATTTGCCTGAAGTCACTCAGCAGAGACTAGATTTAAGCCCTAGTGACTGGAGAGTGTGCTCATTGTTTCTCACCCACCTATTCACCCAAGTTAGAAATGGTTGGCATTTATTTATGTGCTTATTAATTGTGTATATGTGAGATAGTGGGGCTTGGATCCAGGATGTCACAAATACTAGGCTGGCGCTCTCCTCCTTATCACATCCTCAGCCCTGTTTCAACTCTAAACAGGTTTTTTATATCCTTACTAAACTGTGTATCCCTGGGCATGTGTGCCACAGCACCTTCGTGCCGAGGTCAGGGGATGACCTTGGTGAGCTTCTCCCCCACCCCCTGTACCACATGGGTTCCAGGTTTGAGGGACTGAGCTCTCATCACCAGGTTTGTGCCACAACTGCTTTCACCCTTTGAATCATCTCAATGGTCCATTTCCACTTTGATGTCTTAAAGACATTCCCAAGATTGGCATCTTATTGAACGATGACAGAAGGAAAACATGAGATACTGCCTACTGTTCTTTACCGTGTCTAGGGATAATTGTGTGCCTTGCACAGTCCTTCTGGTCATTCAGTGGTCAGGAACAATTCTGATTTAGGAGAATTCAGTGTGGAACTGTTAACTAGCCAATGACCATAACACCAGGGACAAGAGCTAGAAATGAGCTTGAACAGAGATTATCTCGACCAGGGCTGACGCGAGACTTGAATTCTGCCTGACAGTGCCCTGGCCATCAGCAAATGGGTAATCTTATTGCAGGCCAGTCTCAAACTATGAGTTCAGACAGGAAAGGAAGGTCACCAAGATGTATTGATGTCACTTCCAAACAGTCAGGTATGGCTATGGTGAGCAGAAGCAGGTGGTGGCCATGACTGCAAACCGTGCAGCCCAAGGTGGGCAGCATCTTGAATACACCAGGTAGCGGTGAATACACGGAGAAGCACAGAAAGAGCTCCGCACTGTTATAGATGACTCTGGCTGCCATAGGAAGAGGGAATAAAATAGGAAAAGACTGAGGAGCTGGGGTTGTTTAAGAGACGTTTCAGGTAGCAGAGACATATTAAAAAGGACTGGAGATGTAACAGTCGAGTGTTTTCCTGGCATCTATGAAGCACTGGGTCTTAATTCCCAGCACTGTCAAACTACATGCAGTAGCGTACACAGTAACCCCAGCTCTGCAGAGGTGGAGCCACGAGGCTTGGAAATCCAAGGTCATCTGCCTGGGCCTGGGATATTTGAAACCCTATCTCAAGAGGGAGAAAATGTCCACAGTGAGGAAAGGTTATAGAGCATAATTTTAGAAAAGGCTCTAATTGGGTATTCCTGGGGGGAGGAGGGGAAGGTATTCCCTTAGAGTTCTGATTGTTTCCTGTCTATTGCTTGGACTTCTTAGATGTCCCCTTTTCCAAATACTATTTCTTCATTTTTTTTTTCACTCAGCTGAGGTATCCCGGGTTTCCTCGGGAAAACATAGAATATGGTAAAAAGAACTGGCTCAGCTGTCTGTGGTGGCAGACATCTATAGTCCCAGCACTTGGGGGGCGGGCAGGTGGATCTCTGAGTTCAAGGTCAGCCTGAACGACAAGAGTTCCCTCCCTCCAGAACAGCCAGAGCTCTCGTTACACAGAGAAATCCTGTCTCAAGGAAAAAGAAAAAAAGGAAGAATTGGCTCTTGAATTTGATTTCCCAAGGCTTAAACTGGGTTTCAGAAAGGCATAGAGTTTGGTGACAATGAGATATCCAGGAAACTAGAGAGATTCTTCTGGAGGAAGAGAACAATGAAAGGTGGTCAGGGGCTGGCAAGATGTCTCAGTGGATAAAGGCACTTACTTGCTGCCAGGCCCAACAACTTGAATTCAATCCCCAAGACCCACATGTTAAAAGTAAACTACTTAGTGTCGCATGCCTTTAATCCCAGCACACAGAGAGGCAGGCTGATCTCTGTGAGTTTGAGGCCAGCCTGATCGACATAGGTGAGTTCCAGGACAGCCAAAGCTACGAAAGGAGACCCTGTCTCAAAACAAAACACATCCCTCCCAATAACTGTCCTCAGTGTGCCCGCATTAACCCGTACAAAATAAATGTAATGAAATTTTAAAAAATATTTTTTAAGAAGAAGAAAGAAAAGGAGATGGACCCGAGGAGTCAGCCAGCCCCAAGACAGAAATCAGGGTGTGAGGGACCTGAACCAGCCCCTGAGAAATCCCAATAGTCAGCGCAGTGTCTTACTAGATGTTTTAAGTAAGCACTACTTGCAGTTCTAAAGGGTAAAGTTCAGTTTCTTGATCACTAACATCCATCACCCTTGAAGACTATGTAATTTGACTTTCCTAATTTCTAAAAGTAGAAAGTAAATTGAGCTTCAGAAAACTAAGAAATGTTTTTGTTTAACTGAGGTCTTAATCCATTTGATACTTAGGAAAAAGTGTCTTTTTGGAAGATGGATCTGGACTTCAGAGACCAAGAAAGATGTCTTGAGTGGACACAAGTCTCTTCTGTGACTCTCTGCAATGATTCCAAGAAGATTACATGCCTTTCTATTATCTATCTATTCAACTTCCCTTTATGTATTATCTTGAGCAGGTGGACAAGCCGGGTACTAACAGAGTCCAGGAGTGGAGCAGAGACAACATCCTGCAGTCCCTGGATGATGAGTAAAAAGAGTCAGGCATTTCTGGGGCGTTAATGGCGTAGGGAGATGGTTAAGACTTTTTAACATAATGATGTCCATTTACAAATAAACAAATATGAAGAAACATAAACAGGAATCAAACAACCTCTCTCTCTCTCTCTCTCTCTCTCTCTCTCTCTCTCTCTCTCTCTCTCTATTCCTCCCTCTCTGTCATATATGTATTAAGTATTGAACTTAAGACTTAAGAATGATAAGCAAGTGTTTTATAGTTATTTTATTCTTTAACTTCATTAAGTTAGGTATTTTTTGAGCTTGGTATGGTGGTACACACCTTTAATCCTAGAACTCTGTAGGCAAAGACAAGTAGATATCAGTGAGTTCCAGGCCAACCTGGATCTTCGCAGAGAGTTCCAGGACATTTAGGATTACATAAAAAGGCCCTGTTTCAAAAATAAAAAAGTTTTATATTTTTGCTCTTTTCTTTGTTTTGGAAGATCTAGTCACAAACTGAAAGGCTCATTTACTGTAAAGAGAAAAATTCAAAGGAAATTCTTTTGTTCTTTTATAATGGATATTAGAGGAATACCTCTAACACAGTTGCTGCACAGATTTTTTTTTTTTTTTTTGGAGACGGAACCTGGTGTTCAATGAAGGGAGCAGACTAGGAACTTTACTGTTTTAGGGTGTGTGCGTGCAGCAGACGGAAGTAATGCCAGGACATTGTATCCATTAATTGTAGTGATGGAAGTAATGCCAGGACATTGTATCCATTAATTGTAGTGATGGAAGTAATGCCAGGACATTGTATCCATTAATTGTAGTGACGGTTGAGCCCAGGAAATATGACTAGTTAAATTAATGTTGAAATGGTAATATTTTGGATATGTTGGATTAAAAAATGAATATTATCGAAAACCAGTTTCTGTTTGCTTTTTCTCCTTAATATGTCTCTAACCATTTGGCATTATGCATTGCTCATGGTACATATTTGTGGCATATGTAACATTCTGTTGAAATATGCACGCTTGTGTCAAATCATGTCTTGTTTAGTGTACACTTTTATCAGTGAGTTCATTGCTAATGCCACTGAGGGAATTATCAATAGATGTCGAATCTGAATGGAAGATCTCATGGAAACCATTTTGGTGTCCTCCCTAGGTGTCTTCTTCCCCTAGGCTGCTTGTTAACTGCAGGGGAGAAACTCTGCTCAGGTACTGACTGGCTGAACGACAGTGATCATCAGTTGCCATGGTTACAAGGGGAGATGGACATGGAGTGTCTTCAGATTCTGTATTCCTGAGGATGATTTCCATTCTATTCTTCATAAATCTAAAGTGTGCTCTATCGATCCATCTGTTTTGTTGATGTATGATATTAACGAAGTTTTGATGACGAAGAGCATGTATGTTTTATGCGTTGTTCTTTGGGAGATGCAGAATATGAACGTAATTTTGAAGTGGGGGAAAAGTGATACAAAGCCCAAATTAGTAGTGGTCCATCATTTCCTTTTCTTTTAAATACGCTTCATTTGTGGGGATGTGACTGCCAGCCCTAACCTGATGGCACTGTGTTTGTTGCCTGCCCTGAAATGAATTGCTCTGTCCCAGTCAGTGCTCAGACCTGAGTAATTATTTCCACAGGTCCCCTGTGACGACTAAAGAAACGTAATTTGGAGCCAGGCATCCCTTAAGGGCCTTCGACATTTTGCTCTGGAATGCTTGGGTGTTCCTCGTTGACTGCAGGTGAGATAAGAACAAGTTAATGGGCAGCCAGGTATTTACAGCTGCCTTTGCTTCTGTAAAACCTGCTATTGCTGTGGGGAAGGGATGAAACGTCTTTTTATTACTACATAGCAGGAAAGTAAGAAACAACTGAAGGAAGTAAACCAGTTTTCCTGCCCAACTGTGGGCTCCATGGATGGTTGTAATACACATCTTTCTGACGCTGGCTTTAAAGCCACACCTTAATGCCCCTTCCGCAAGGCATGCTCTTTGGCTCTAAGGATGCTGTCCTTCGGCTAGCAGTAAGAATAAATTGATTTAATCTAAATTTCTCCCAGTGGGTTCAAATGCCCCTACACATTTTGTTGTTATGTATGAATGTTTTGCCTTCACATATGTGCACCATGTGTGTGACCACGTGGATAGCATCGGATCCCTGGAACTGGAGGTACAGATGCCCAATGCTGGCATCTTGAAGAACAGCCAGTGCTCTGAACCACTGAACCAAATTCCCAGACCTTCCATTCAAGCCTACATCCTGCATCCCGGTGTGAAGATAGAAATGTAAATGCCACAACTGACAACTGTCAGCTCAACTGACAAACTTGAGCCCAAGTGAAAGATTAAAACAGACAACTTCATCATTTAAAAAATATATATGAAACCGCTAATTATACCATGGTTATAAACAAAATGTCTTTGCTTTTAGAAAATACGTCCTCATTGGGCAGTAATGCTGCACGCCTTTTATCTCAGCACTCAGGAGGCAGAGGTAGACAGAACTCTGTGAGTTCTTGGACAATCTAGTCTACATAGCGAGTTCCGGTGCAGCCAGGGCTATTATATAGGGAAACCCTGAAACCCTGTCTTGAAAAACAAACGAGGGGGGGAGGGCTGTCCTTAAGAGCAAAGGGCCATGATATACATTGCTTTTTGGCTGAGGGAGGGGTTTCAAAGAGAGAGAGAGAGCGTAAGAAAGGCAGAGCAACCAGAAAGGGTCTGTGGAGGAACAGGGAAATCGGAATGGGTAAATTCTAGTAAAAATATGTGTGGCTTTCTTACCATTCTTATTTTTACATATCTTCCATAAATTTGAAATTACTTCCGAGCATTAAGTTTAAAATGAAATTTTTAATGGGATTTTGAAAATAAGGAGTATTGTTAAGTACTTCGCATAAGCGAAGAACGCAAGGACAGGTGATTGCAAAATGCCTTAGTGTGACTTGGAGGCCTTAGAGAGAGGTATAAACCAAGCTACATGAGACACTGTGTGCTGTGACTTGCAGTTTGTGTGCTGGGAATACGAGTACTTACTCAGAGGACGTTATCTGAACGATCAGACCTTCTTTGGATTTGGAAAAGCATAATATATAGGTCTACTTGGGGACCAACGACGAGGATGGGATTCGAACCCACGCGTGCAGAGCACAATGGATTAGCAGTCCATCGCCTTAACCACTCGGCCACCTCGTCCCATGTGGTGCCTCATTTCTTCGCCTTCATCTTTAAATCTTATTTTGATGAGCGTCTCAAACTTTGATTTTGTGATCTCCATATAGTGGTACGTCGTCAATCTACAAGACTCCTTAAGGAATATTCATATGTAATCATTTCTGTGCCCCATAAAGGACCCTTTCTCATTTTGATGACTCCTTAGTAGTACCTGCACATCTCCACCGTCTTCGTTTCTTGGTACCACACTTGCTTTCCACCCTACAGTGAAAACCGTCCTGGCATCCTCAAACTCCGTATTCTCTTTCCTGGACCCGGAATATATGTACTAACCTTCCCCTACGGCTCTATTTACTGCCTACGTTCTCGACTGATTACTGGGATCTCCGTAGAACTCATAGCTATTTTTTTACTGGGGATAAACATTTATTTTTTTTCACGACCCCATTTTTTTTCTTGCACATCGTAGTCTACACCTGCCGAAAAGTTTTATGCCAAACTCTGTATTTTTACGCTCAAAGACCCTGCCATGACATATTGCATTAGAAGATACTTCTGTAAACTGTTCTTATTTTTAAAGCTATTTCCGATAATTATAGATCCGTGTTTTAGACCCGATTCTTCTGGTTTGAATTGTCTTTATATTTTAAGGAGAGTGGAGACCAAAAGAAACGACTAGAGAATTTTAATAAGTAATTTATAATGTATGAAAAGGGAACTTGCATTCAAAAAACATCTTTTACTAGAAGAATTGAGGATAATTTTTTTTCATCACCAGTTCATGTGTATGCTATAAAAATGTATTGAAAACTCAGTGGGAACTAATGTCAAACAGTGTGTCATACATGGTTATGAGTAAATTCAGATTTTATAAGAGGCGAATTTATTGTGAAGGTTCCCTAAATTTAGTAAATGATGTCAGGCAGACTTGCAGTTATATAAAAACAAGATAGGGATAACCAATATTTTAAACAAAAATTAAACTTTTTGCAAATCTAAGTAAGTGAAAAAATAAGATACTAAATTACTTTAAAGAGAGAGAGAGATACTGAATTCCTACTATACATGTGCGCTCCCTGTCGTTGAATGCGGGATGTTATTTACTGAAAATAAGTCAGCCTCCATCCTCCACGGTGAAATCTTGTAAAAACAGCCTCTGACACTGGAGACTGCAGACGCGCTATTTCCCGCCTTTATTTTCTGTCTCAAAAAAAGTGTGACCTGTGTGCTGTGAAACGGAATGTGAAGTGACCTTGCAATCACGAGCCTGTGTGTGGCTCCCTGAATGAGACCTCCTTGTGAGCTCACACACAGGGGTGAGCATGTTGTGAAGGAGGTGAACGGGAGTAGAAGAGAAGAAAAGAGGGTAATGGGGAGGGAATACGGTCACAGCACACTGTGTACAAGAATGAAATTGGAAAATCAAAATCCTTTAAAGAAAGAAGTTGAGGGAAAAGCGAGCGCGACTTTGGGGACCGCTGGTTCCCTCGCCAGGCTCCTGCCTTCCTTGCCCTTGCCAAACTCGTGGGCGCTTGCCGGCACCACTTTCACCGAGTTGACGGTTCCAGAAGATGCACCAGTGCCCCAACCCACCCACCTCCGCTCACGTGACGTCAACAGCTTGGCGTGGAGTCATTCCCAGTCTCTGCTCACGTGACGTTTGCTAGTGCAAACTGGTCAAGCTTGGATCTCTCTCTACTCACTGGAGACTGTGACCAACCGCGTCCTCCTGCGTTATCTATAATTCCAGCACTCAAGAGGCGGGGACAGGAGGATTAGAAATTCCAGGCCATCCTAAGCTACCTGAGACCCTGTCTCAAAGAAAATTTAAAAAAGTAAAACATAGAAAAAATCCCAAAAAATCCAAACCAAAAAAGTTGAAGTCCCAACTTTCAGTAGATAGAAGCAGGAGGATTGAAGCGAGTTTGGGATCACACAGGGTAGAGTAAGAATTTGTCTCATAAAACAAAAACAAAGCAAAAGAACCGCCCCCCAAAAAAAAAACAAAATAGCTACTATTGCTCTCCAGACTAGATACATTCTATTTCCAGTTGCCAGCTTGGGACTGTTTCCTCTGAGTCTTCACTACTAGTTACTTCCTCCCGCCTCCCCAGTTGTGATTGTGAGCAGATTTCTCTGGAAAGAGTTCTAGCTTCCTGCTGCTTTTCCTTTTCCTTCCTCTAAAAAGAAACTGTAAGCAAAAATAAATTCACTCAGTTGGTGAATAAAGGTATTTAACTCTATTAAGGTATGATTACCAAAAATTATTTTTTGTATCAATTTAATTGATAATTGAAGGAAAAAAATTGATAATTGAAGGAAAAAGAAAAGCACAGGTCCCACCGAGATTTGAACTCGGATCGCTGGATTCAGAGTCCAGAGTGCTAACCATTACACCATGGAACCACGTGAAAGACTGTGGAGCCTTCAGTTCCCTCCAGGGCTTCTACTTGAACAGAAAATAAATTTGTTTTTTTAAAATTTATTTATTTACCTATTTATCTATCTGTTTACTTACTTATTTATTATCTATCTATCTATCAATCATCTATCTACATATCATCTTTCTATCTAATCTCCTTATTCAAACAAGATCTAGGTAGCAATCCTCTTCCGTCGTCGTGGGGCTTCTCATGTCTGCATCTAACGTCTTCTACTTTAACAGCAAACAATTCAAAGACCAGGAACTCTTCCCTACACCCAAGTGCAAAACTTCCTACCAAGTGGTTCAGGAATCAAAGCATCAGGAAGAGAGGTGAGGTGAAGTTATTGAACAAGATAGAGCTCCCCTGGCATGTGGAGTTTTGTGGTTTTTTTTTTTTTTTTTTTGGGTGGTTGACTCACCCAAGACTCAGCCACCGGGTGAAAAATTGTTTTTTAAATTTCACTACTGCACCAGGCATGACGGTGATTCACAGCACTGAGGAGCTCGAGGTCAGTTTAGGGTTACAGAGCCAGCTTCAAAGTAAATAAACAAATAACAGAAAAACAATAAAGAGAGTTAGTCATAATAATTTTAAGAAAGGGAAACCGCATGAGGGTTTTAGAGCACTTCCGCTGGACCAGGGCTCTCAGCACCCAGGGCCCTCTGCTACGAAAGTACCAGAGAGCAATCTGGGGTGGAGTAGGCAGCTGGCCTCCTTGCTGCTAAAAAAGGAAATGTCAAGTTGTTTAAAAAAGTTTAGAGTCATCAATGTTCTCGTTTCCCTTGTGCAGAGACTTGAAAGGAGGCAAAGTATTTTGATTTTTCTTTTTAAAGGGTCGTGAAGCACACCATTCTTATGCTCAAATTAAAACCTCCCAGAAGGGAGATAGTTGTGGAAAAAAAAATGCCATTTTCTGCCTGCTTTTGAATCGAGGCATTGTTGAGTCAGGGGAACATGATAACTGCTATAGAAACAGCACACACTCCCTCTTCCTTCTTTGTTCACAAACAAAAAAATTTTGTCTGCCCGGGGTTCTCCAGCACTTTTTGGTTTTTTAAACTAGATCATGATCAAAGTGATTGAGCCCTTTTTATGCACTAAAATCAGCAACAGGGAAGTCTGTGACACTAGAGACACATCTAGGAGAAAATTGTCTTTCCCAACAGCTGTCCAGAAATTTGAGTCTGCTTTTCAGGAGGTATTAAAGATTGACGCCACCTTTTCTTGTTCAGGTGATCTGACCGTCAGACATTCTGGGATCTCCATCTTGTAGGAACCAGAGAATGTTGAGTAGGCAGGCTGGAGTTCGGAAACAGAAATTGTTAGTAGCCGTGTCTCTGCAAGAACAATACTACTAAACCGACGCCCGTGCCTCTCTCTTTGGCTGTCAAGACAATTGAGATGATGCACTTGGAATCCCTTGCTGGGTAGAGAAAAAATTGTTAGGGGCTTTGTACCAGTCAGATAAGGAGTTTATCTTCCCAGAAAGAGATTTCATCAGGACCGGGAGACCGCAGTCTGAGACAGTGACGGTGATGGATACACACTCCTCCAGGATGGCTTAACTTTGCAGACATCACTGTTGTTTTATTTAAAACTGAATCTCTGGCTCACAGGGTAAAGGTGCTTAGCTCAAACCCTGGGGCCCCACAAGGTGGAGGGAAGAACTGACTGCTGAAAACTGTCCTCTAACACCTACCCCACACACTAATAAACAAATAAATAAAATTAAATAAACGAAGCTGAACCTCATGGCAGGACCTGCAACATGGACCTGTGGCTGGTAGAGGCGGGAGGATGGTTCACTGACCCTTTATGCTTCCAAACATGGTTCAAGCTGAACAAATCTTCTATTTTTACTCTTCGCTATTATTGTTTAATTGATCCAGGTTGACTTCTAAGGGCTCCCAGGACTCAGGATCTGGCCCTAGGAACTCCAGTAACAGGTCCACTCTGTGACTGGTGGTACTGGGGGCTGGGAGGTAAAACTCGAAGATTGGGAGGAGTGTCTGCCAGGCTAGTTCTAGGAGTTGAGAAGGGGAGGTCAGAATGAGTGGTTGCCTAGTAGCTTTAAAGGAAGCAATGATTCTGAAGTCTTATTTAAAATAGCACAGTAAAGAGACCTGTAGATATGTATCAGTAATGCAATGGTGGTGCAAACCCCAACAAGCAGGCCCCTTCATGGTGCACCTTCCACGCAGCCTCCCTCCTCCCCTTCGCTGATAAATAAGGTAGTTGCTTAACTGGAATGAGACTTCAAAGGCCATCTAAGAAATCTGGAGAGAGGATTTTATACCCATAGGTGATCTTAGCTTTAAACAAAAGGCACTTGGAAAAAAATAAAAAGGGGAAAGGAAACAATGTGGGTCTGCAGGTGTCTAAAATATTTTCTTCATAGGCGATGACCCCGCGTTTGGTTCTTATTGGGAAGTGATAAGATTAGAGGTGCCTGGGTGAGTCACACTTCCTCCCCCTCCTCTACCCCTCCCCAAAGGCTCTTACCACTACTGCCTGGTTTCTATGGCAACTAGTGTGGCTACTGGGATTAAAGGTGTGTGTCCCCACTGTCTGGTCTGTAAGGGTGATCAGGGTGGCTGTTTTATTCTCTGATCTTCAGGCAAGCTTTATTTATTAAAATACAAATGAAATGCCACTACAAAAGACTGAGAAGAAACACTGGGAAGACAGAAACAGACTGCGTTCTCTCCATTTCCTACTGCTGCAACCCAGTAACTGATAAGAAATATTTAAGGAAGGAAGGTTTGATTTGGCTCACAGTAGGGGATACAGCCCATCATAGTGGCAAAGGTATGGTGGCAGGGGCACGAGACAACTGGTCACATCATGGCCACATCAGAAAGCAGAGATGAATGCTGGTGCTCAGCTTCCCTTTTTATTCAGTTGGGACCTCAGAGATGGGATGTTACCACCACTTCAGGAGAGTCTTTTCAGTATCACATAGGTGGAAATGTCCTCACACACAGTCCAGAGTGGTTTCCATGGTGATTCCAAGTTCAGTTGGGTTGACAGTGATTAACCACTGCAGACCAAGACTCAGGAGCGACAGTTAGGAGTGCAGAGTCGTGTGAAAGAGGTGCCCACACCAGACCAAGACTCAGGAGCGACAGTTAGGAGTGCAGAGTCGTGTGAAAGAGGTGCCCAGACCAGAAGCAAGAGGGCAGAATCCAAGTCAGATTATGACCTTGGAGAAGTCTCCAGCATGGAGAGCCGTATTTCCCTGACATTTACCATATGGACTATGGATGCCTACAAGGCCAGTAGTCATTCGCCTACACTCACACGGATCTGTGCCAACTTCTAGGTGGCAATGAGGACAACTGGAGCATGAACATGCAGAACAGGCACTAAATCCCAAGTCTAGAAACTTCCTTCTTCCAAACCAGCTGCTTTCCTCCGCACAGTGTAGAAAAATGCCAGGAGGCAGTTGCCACATCTGGACTGCGGAAGGGCTAGGTTTAGATCCCACATCAATCCTGGTTCTTCTTTGTAGCTTTAAGCCAGACCTGTAACTGCTGGAAGATTCTCTGTGAAGAGGTGCAGAGCATTCTGGAAGTCACAACTCAGCACTGGTAAAAAGAAGGGTCATGCAAATCAAGTATGTAAATGTGAATATAAAACACTCAGAGCCTTTTTTCTTACCTGGCGCCCTAGGCGGAGGCTGGGAGAGTCTGAAGGCCTCACAGGTGCCATATCAAAGCAGTGGGAGGCCCCAGGAATTAGAAGAGCTGGCTCAGAGGGGCTCAAGTCCTGGGTTACACTCAGCACATGCCAGGGATCAGTGTCCCCTGGGAAGAAAGGAGAGGATGGTGTTGAGCTGGAGCTACAGTGATGCTGTAGAGCCAGGTTCTGGTGGCACACTCACCATTAACATACAGAACTTGGGTGGCTCCGGGGGTTTGGCCACCATAATAGGAGTTTGTCTGGGCCACAGCCTGGGCAACAGATGCAGCTGAGAGACCAAACACTTGTTCACACAGATTGAGCTGGGAGGGCAGTGCTGGGAGTTGGGAAAAAGGACAGGGAGGACCCTCACAGGTGACATCTGTGGAAAGAGAGTACTTTTAAGTATGAAGAATACATGCAACCCCTTTCTCTCCTTTAATAACAACTTATAGAACACTCCCCAGTAGTGACCTCCACGAGCTCACAGATCTGCCAAACAGGCTCACACATCCCAGATCATGATATCCCCCAGTGATGGGGCTATGATGGAAAAGAGAGAGCTCAATGGGCTCGGGGAGGGCATTCTGCAAGAGTAAGGGCCTGGGGAAGTAGGATAATTGAGCCAAGCAACAAGAAGAAATGACCCAGAGGGAAGAGAGAAAGTGAAAAGGTTTAGAGAGAAGGGAGAATCTGCAATGACTGGTTCTCATTGCGTCATGTCTCCCTTGCTAAAAATCCACAGCTCACACTCTTCTGGGTAAACATGACTCTCTTAGTCTCACATGAATCCTTCATCATTTGCTGACCACCTACAATGCACTCCAACATATGTTGGGCAAAATCGAGCAGAAAGTAGCAACCAAAATAGTAGTACTGTTATTGCCAGTTTTTAGATGGGGAAACCGGCTAATCACAGTTAGGCACTTGCCTAAGTTTGTCCCAGAACACACACATAGGAAACAGAATTTGAACATTCTACTTCATACCACTATTCTCGCTTGTCTTCAAAGTATAAAAAGGATTTAGAACTCAACTCTGAGACGGGGATGGTGGCATATGGCTGTCATGTCAGCACTCAGAGGCTGAAGCAGGAGGAATAATTACGTCTAAGGCAAACCTGGGCTAAATAGTAAGACTCTAGCCCATAAAAGAACACAAAGGCTTAATTCTGGGGTAGGACACCATATTTGACAAATGATACAGGATACCTACATTCAGATACACAAAACCCCCATTACTTTTGTAATGTGATGTTTGAGTTTTTAATCTGCAATGTTTCTTTGTTTGCTTTCTGCAGTTCAGATTTAACTCGTCATTCTGTATTTTGTCTGGCAACTTCAACCTTGAGTCACTGGAGTGTGAGCCCATATTTAGGAAGACTTCTCTGGCTATGGTGTAGAAGGCAGACTGCATAGGAGAAGTGTAAGAGATGAAGGATGCAAGCAGCAGTGTGTGGGGCCTCTGAAAGGACCACAGAGTAAGAAGCAGAGGAGAAGACAGGTTGCACAGTGGGCAAAATTCAGTGCTTGACGGGACATTTGGACAATGGGGAGGAGGCATCAAGATAAAGTTTCTAGCTCCGTGACTAAACAGAGCTGGAGATGTTCTGGGATACAGCACAGGAAGCACATGGAAGAAGGGAGGGAGGGGGACACTCGGGTTGTGACCTGAAGTATGAGTGTTAGAAGGCAGGTCACACCAGGTGGCTGTTTACACTCTCCAGCCAGCCCCTTCTGGGGTTACACAGGGCCTCGGAGTCTGGTTAGTTGTGATCGTGAGTTCAGATCATCTGTAACATGCTCTGCTTTAGGAGTTAGGCAGGTCACTCACAGAAGCCGAACTCAGTGCACGTCTGGTACAACCACTGCCGGTCCCCCACGCCAGACACTTGAGGTTCGGTGGTTCTCAGCTGTGCCACTGTCTCTGCCCGAGAAAAGCTTAAACACCTCTGGCCCATGCTGCGCAAGACTATCTAGGGGGACAATACATACAAACATAATACGTGCATACATACATAGACACATTCCCCTCTTCTAGCAAACCAGGGCGCCACAGGCTTATAGGAAGGCTCCAGGTCAGGAGTGAAAAGGGTGAGTTCCTGAGTTTTCCTGTGGGGGAAGTCAGTGGGAGGGAGGTCCCTGTAACTAAATGTCCAAAGTCTTATCATCTGCGAGACTCTGGGCAAGAATTAATCGGTCTACACGTTTGCTCTTTTGTACGTGGGTGGGGTAATGATAGTGACTGTCGCCTGAGAAACTTTTAGGTTTAGTGAGGTATTTGTAAAGAACTTGGTCCAGAACTAGAGCAGGGAATGTGGTGGCGGAACTGTAACCGTAGAATGGGGAGTGTGGGAGGTACCCCGTAGAAGTCTTATCTCAGAGCGCCCCTCCCCCAATCTTAAATACTAGTTTGCATTTGCTGTTTGCCAGACGCTGCTGCGGCCAAGACCAAATAACAAGATACTAGAGATAATAATCACGGTCTCTAACATTTGTATACTTTGTGTTTAACACCTGCCTGATTGCTTAATAAGCTAATTTTACTATCAGTCGGGTGAAATATGCAAACTTTATTTTCTAATGAGGAATCTAAGGATAACAGGAGTGTTTCGGGTGTCTGAGCTCAGCCGACGTGGACGCAGCCTTGGTCCCCTAACCCCTGGCTTGAGTGAGCGCCGGGGTAGGTTACCTGCACCGCCCGGCGAAGCCCGAGGTAGGGCGTGGAGTGACTGCGGTTGCTGGAGTCCCCGAGGAGGAGTCCGCAGAGCTGTCGCACGCTCAGAGGAGCTCCCGCCTGCCCGTCGTACTGCACGGTGCCTCCCACCAGCGCCTGCAACGCCTCCAGCAACTCTCCCTGGTCTTCAGTGCGGTCCAGCGACCCACAGGCGCCCAGCTCCTCCTTCAGCACCGCCTGAGCTGCCGGGCCTGAGCGCAGAAGCCGCTCCACCTCCGCGAAGGCTGCGGAGGCCGCCGCCAGGCACTTCGGGAACCAATAAGCGACGTTCGCGGGGTCCTGGATTTTCCCTTTCTTGGAACCGCATCTTCTTGGGGTGGTTCCCAACCCGGGTCCATGGGCCTCACCATGGCCTCACTAAAATTTTTCTCCCACTTCTTTCGCACCTTTTTTCTAGAGCTTGCTAGAGGCCCCGCCCCTGGTAACTCCTCTCCCTGCCCCGCCACGCCCACCCGGCCCCGCCCTCTTCTCTGTACCGCCTTCCCTACCTGTCGCTTGCTCTCTGGCTGCTTCTTCCAGTCTTTATTTCCAGCAGTTCCACAACCTACCCGCGTCCCTGGGCCAAGGCCTTCCGCCACCCGGCTACCCTACGGCTGCTCCGCCCCTCTGACCAAGCTTTCCCTAGCTCTTCCCACTCCCTCTCCTTCCTCCACACTTTAGGCCCTACCTACCTCCAGCGATCCACCTATCGCTGCTTGTGTCAAGCTTCTGGCCACCACCTGCAGCGGGCGGGAAGGACGTCGGGGAAGTGCGAGCTGGGCGTTGCCTCGCGTCCACTCCCTCCTACCCCTGCACCCCCACCCTGCCGCCCCCAACCCCGCGCCGCTAACGCCCTACCTCGTTGTAGGCGTGGAAGTCCAGCACGGCGCTGAGCGGTGCCGAGGAGGCGACGGCGGCGAAGACTAGGTGGGGGAACTACGAAAGGAGGAACGTCATCCTGGGTCGAGGAGGGATGCCGGTGCCGGGAGTCCCTCTCCGACACGCGTGGGTAGGGAGAGGCGTGGGAGTGCGCCCTAATAACCCGGGTTCGGACTCCCGAGGAAGACCTCTCCACCCCCGCCCACCCGAGGAATTCCAGGGACCTTCAACCGGGTCCAGGTGGCCAGAGAGCCAGCGTAGGAACCTCCGAAGCAGATCCAGGGGCTGGAGGTGGACACGTTGAGGAGGCGGGTGAGCGCCTGGCGGGCCGAGGCCACGTCAGCCAATCTGCAAAAGAGCGAAAGTTGGACCCTCTACCCTTGGGGGCCACTGTGCAGACCCGGACCAGAACCTAAGCGGGGTTCTAGGCTCTTTCTGATTACACTCGCTGCTTAAGCCAAGGGAAAAGTCCTATCTACCTTTCTTCAATATCCGTTTTAGGTGAGAACGGAAAAGTTTCCTAGCCCCTTAGATTAAAAACTTAACAAAAATAAAGAGAAGCCGGGGCGCCTCAGAAGAAGAGGGTTCGGGATGGGCTAAGGAACTGGGGGCTGGGAGAAACCCAAAGAGAAAGGAGAAAGATACTGGAGAATAACGTCCTTTCTCTTCTACAACTTTTCTGAAGTGTTCTCAGTCAGTGCCATGTGGCTTCAATTCGAAGCCAACTGAGCTTATAGAGAAGATGAGGAGAGCCAAGGAGCGGTGTAGACAAGACAGGGATAGTCAGGGAGGCAGATAGAAGAGAGGTACAAACTCAGAAAGAGGATAAGCCTAGTTGAGAGCATTAAAGCCCATGAGAGGTTGGGGGAAGAAATGGTGGGGATTAGTCACAGAAGTGAGGCACACAGGAGAGACACACAAGTATCTGGGAAAAGACTTTCCACTTTGAAGAGGAAAAGTTCCAAAGCTTGAGATAATGTATCTGCCAGTGTGTAGCGAGAATTAAAGTGTAGCCGAACTCCCGTGAGTGTGAGAGTTAACTGGGGAAACTTGAGGCTCCTATAATAAAGACCGATGAGCAGCAGGGGGGATGTAAGGAATGAACTTGAGAGTCATGATCCGGTTTATGCTCAGACAGGATTCCATTTTCTATCTTGAAGTCAAGGGCAGAAACAGGATGTGGTCATAGTTTTGCTAAGAGATCCTGCTGGTCTGGAATAGTAGTCCACAGTGAGAGCCTAACGTTCTTTGGACAGAAAGATAAGAGTGGAGGGCAAGAGAAAGATGGAAATAGAGACAGAGTTAGAGATGACAGATAAAAAAAAAAACTATGAAACACGGAAGAAAAGGGGAAGCCGGAGACTCAGAGAAGAGTGGACAGTAACAGAGAAACGCAGCCGCGGAGTCACTAAGAGCATTGCCGTCCTATAATTTCAAACACCTTCCTTATCCCCACTCACGCATGGCGGCTGGACAAGTAGCGAAGCTGGGCCGTATCCAGGCCCCCAGCAGGCATACTCAGACCGTAGAATCTGTGTTCCAGGCTTATCACCAGGGCGCCCCAGGCAGGGGCCAGTGCTGCAGGATGCCCTGTG
Organism: Microtus agrestis; assembly: GCA_902806775.1. Taxonomy (NCBI): domain Eukaryota; kingdom Metazoa; phylum Chordata; class Mammalia; order Rodentia; family Cricetidae; genus Microtus; species Microtus agrestis. Next base: position 771,241 of record CADCXT010003042.1, read on the forward strand.
AAGAGAACATGGGAGACAGGTGATGTTAGTTATGAGCTATGCGCCTTCTGGGGCCTCCCCATATTGTCACCTGCAGTTCCCCTTCCTAGTCTCCAGTTCCCCAATCCTTGCTCCTTACCTGCCATCACTGACCCAGGCCCGAGGCTGCCCTCACCCCCTATGTGTAGAAAGACTGGTGCATCTTGGCCATCTCTGTGTCGGTCATTCACCCAGTACCGCTAAGGGGAGGGATGAGAGAGAAGAAATGACACCGCATCCTGACCCATTCTCGTCACTCCAGTCTTTTCCCTAAGAATCTCTCCTTCTACTTAGTGGTGTCTTAGCTGGGCTTGTCCAGGTCACATAACTGTAAAAGGAGATATTTTGGGCCCTGGAATGCAGAGGTGGGAACCCTAGTTACTGCCTAGCTTGCTGTGCAGTGTGCAAAATAAACTATTTTCCTTTTTTTAAAGAAAAAAGTAGATATTTTTGTTTGTGGTTTTTTTTCCCCTTAAATCCTCAGGACAGGGAACTGGCAGGTGCATGGTACGCATCTGCTATTTGTGAAGCAGTAATCGTGACTAGGTAGGTTTAGGAATCATGGGGCAACTTTTGGAGATTATGTATAGGGGAGGCAATAGAAAAGCATAAATTTGTTTATTCCTTCTTGTGATTCTTTTATTTTGTTTGTTTGTTTTTCTTCTCTTCAAGACAGAGTTTCTCTGTGTAGCTTTGGAGCCTGTCCTGGAACTCACTCTGTAGACCAGGCTGGCCTCACAGAGATCCACCTGCCTCTCAAGTACTGGAATTAAAGGTATGCACCACTACTGCCCAGCCCCTTCTTATGATTTCTGAACACCAGTTGTCACCACTAATTTCAAGGCTAGTTTGAACTTCTGCTACATGTTAAAATCTGCTGGTTTGTTTGTTTGTTTTCTTGAGACAGTCTTATGTCACCTACACTGGTCTTAAACTCCCTATGGATCCCAGGCTAACTTTGAACTCCTGATACTCCAGCCTTTACCTCTCAAGTTTGGGATTGCAAGTGTGCAGGGCAAGTTAGAAAGGGGGTTGGGGGTGTGGGGGAGGACACAGACAAGGTATAGAGTAAGTTGACTGACTAGATAGTACAGTGGATAGTGGTCTCTACTAGCCTTACCTGCAGGAAGGTTCTTCTGTCAGATGTGTTGAAGGGATCCAGTGGCTGCTCTAACCACCCTTGTTTGGGGACAGTCACAAGACCCTGGCTAAGACCAAAGCCCAGATTGAGGTTAGAGCTCTCCTGAAACCTCTGAATGTGTTCTCTCAGACGCCTGAGAAGCAAGGCTGTGAAACGGGAAGGCATTGGAGTTAGACTGTGTTCTGTAGGTCTCCCTACTTGCCCCTCAGCCTTGTCTTACCTGGAGCTGACGGCCCCCAGAGGGAAACCAGAAGCAAGAGAGCCAGCCATGGAGCCTTGACTGCCATTCTGTCCAGTACTCTGTGTAAGGAAGGGTTCCAGGCACTCTACTCTTTTTCCATCACTGCAAACCTAAAATATATCTTCAGGGCTGGGCTTTGCTGTCACGGGAAGCTCCTGTTTCTTTTGGGACGCCTCTCCTGGCAGGTTAGGCGTCCTTAGTAATCGCTAAAGCATAGCAAGACGCCAGAGTCGGTAGAAGCTGACTGCTGGCAATGCTACCTGCCCCTAGCTTTCTTTTCCTCTGGCCACTCCACTCTCATGGTCCCCTTACTCTGAATCTTTCTTCCCTGCTTCTCAGCACACTTTTGGTTGTCTCAACAATCAGTCTCCCTCTGTTCTTTGATCCCGAATTTCTGCCTTGTCGGCTTTCCAGGCTTTCCAGGCTTCCCACATCACCTCCACCATCCTCTCTGACCTACAGTCCTACCTTACAGTGTGTGAACTTACCAGCCTATGCTGCCTCAGAAGTCTTACCCTGCTTTTCCTCTTTGTAAACTGCTGTTTCCTCATAAATCCATAGGGTTTGCTCCTTAATATTTAATGTTCAGAAAGAACAATTTTTTACAAAGGCAAAAAAGAGCGGGGGTGTAGTAGAATGCTTGCCTATCGCGCATGGCATGCTGGGTTCAATCTCCAGCACCAAAATAGCCAGGTGTGGTGATGAGACTGGGACCCCTGTAACCTGTTCCTCAAGAGGTGGAGGTGAGGATCAGAAGTTCAATTGTCCTCAGCTACTAAAGCAAGTTTGAGGGCAGCCTGGAAATACAAAAGAAAAACAAATGTTTTATTGACAAAGGTGTGGCCCTTCTGTATCCCTCTCTCCAGCTTGATATTTTATTCCTTTTCAAGGCACTGTGAGAAGTGTTTAGACTTAAAAATAGTATGTGTATGAGTGCTTTGCCTACTTGTATGCATATGCACTATGTATGTGTCTAGTGCCCAAGGAGGACAGAAGAGGGTATGAGGTCCCCTGGAACTGGAGTTACAGCTGATCGGAGGTGCTGGGAAGCAAAGTTGGGTTTCTCCAAGAGCAGAGCCATCCCTTCAGGCCCTAATTATGAGAAGTATTATACATATTTTCATATATGTACATACCTATATACATGTTTATTTTTCTGTTCCTCTAACTTGAAAGTAAGCTTCAGTCAGCTTGGGATCCATCTCTCTTCCTTTGCTAAACACTAAATTCCACCAACAGTGTATATCGTAATTACTTGTGACAATAATTCATCAATTAATTTTGCTAGCCCTTCTTTAAAACTGTATCAAGGATTTAGTGACCTCATACTTCAGTGGTCTCACTTCTGAGCCACCAATGACTTATGTAAAAAAAAGACCCTTTAAGAGCTCTTTTTTTTTTTCCTGCCATATGGCCATTTCCACTCAGCAGAGAGGAGATCCCATTAAATAGGGACCACCTATTCGTTTCATGGTTGAGGACACACTCCTGACTCCATATCTTACTCACTCAAAGTAAAATCTAGAGCATTTAAAGTGGCCTTTGAAACTTCACCTAACTTAGCCCTTGTTTCCTTCAGTTTCACTTCATACCCCCTTACTCTTAGGCTCTTTCCAGCCACACTGAATGCTTTGTATTTCACAAGTGTATCAGCTGCACCCCCTCGGAGTCCAAGCTTTCATTAGGATGCTCTAGCCCCAAGCACTGGTAAGTCTGATTCTATCACTTTCTATACTTTTCATCTTCTGTTGTGATTTTTTTTCTTCTGTGTTGCAGATTGAACCCAGGTTCCTAAACACAAACACAAAGATAGGGAACACAATAGATAGTGAAGATGTACTCTTTGTGCTGTTCTGAGAGTGAGCGCTAGTCTAATGCAGCATCATAACACTAGGTTAAACCTCTTAGGAGCACTTGGTGAAAAGTGTACTGATGTGGGAGTGTCATATATCAATCTGTTGATTTCATTGGTTAAGCAATAAATAAACTGCTTGGCCCTGATTGGTTAGAACATAAGTGGGTGGAGTAAACAGAACAAAATGCTGGGAGGAAGAGGAAGTGAGCTCCTCTCAGAGCAAGGCACACGCGATGGACGTAGGCTAGAGTCTTCCCTGTAAGTGCACCTTGGGGTGCTTACACACATTATTAGAAATGGGCTAGTCCAGGTGCGAGAATTAGCCTAGAAGAGGCTAGATAGAAATGGGCCAAGCAGTGTTTAAATGAATACAGTTTGTGTGTTGTTATTTCGGGGCATAAGCTAGCCAGGTGGCTGGGGTGCTGGGGACACAGCCCCACTGCTCCTTATTACAACAGTGTACGTCTCAAGTTCCCTCAGACAATTACATTCAACAACCGCATGGATCTTCTCTATATGTAAAGAGGCAGTGTACAGAATGGGAAAAATATTTACTGGCTATACATCTGAAAGAAAATTGGTAACTAAAATAATCAAAGCTAAAAAATCTAAATTCCAAGAAAACAAATAACTTAATTCAAAATTGGGGCATGGAACTAAACAGAATTCTCAAAAGAAGAAATACAAATGGCTGAGGAATATTTTTTTTTCAATGTTCAACATCCTTAGCCATCAGGAAAACATAAATTAAAACTACTTTGTGATTTCATCTTACTCCACTGAGAATGGCTAAGATTTAAAAAAGAAAACGGTGGCCGGGCGGTGGTGGCGCACGCCTTTAATCCCAGCACTCGGGAGGCAGAGGCAGGTGGATCTCTGTGAGTTCGAGACCAGCCTGGTCTACAGAGCTAGTTCCAGGACAGGCTCCAAAACCAAAAAAAAAAAAAAAAAAAAAAAAAAAAAAAAAAAGAAGAAAACGGTGATGAATGCTGGCGTAAATGTGGGAAAAGGGTGTAAACTGGTACAACCACTATGGAAATCCATGTGGAGTTTCCTCAGCAGACTAGAAACAGATCCATCACATGATCAGATACACCACTCTTGGGCATATGCTCAGAGGACTCTCCCCTCTACACAGAGCTACTTGTTCACTCATCTTCATTGCTGCTTTAATCACAAGAGCCAGGAAGTAGAAACAGCCTAGATGTCCATCAGCTGGTGAATGGAGAAGAAAGCAGTGGTCCATTTTCACAGCGATATATTATTTAGCTGCAAAGAAAATGTAATTATGAAATTCACCAGTAAGTCACTGAAGCTAGAAACAGTCATTCCTGGTGAGGTAACACAGACCCAGAAGGCAAGTATGTTTTGTCTCGTGTGGATGTTAGATTTGAATCTTTAGACGTTTGTTTACGCAGATACCCAGAGAGGTCAGGAAACTAGTAAGGGGACATTGGAGGTGGTCCTCAAGGGAAAGAGGATAAAACAAAAACAGTATGAAGGGGGTTATAGAAATAAAGAGAAGAAAGGGCTAAGTGAAGTGGGGGCTGGGGGTAAGGAAGAGGAAGAAGTATGGGGAGGGATAACTAACATTAAAGACCCAGAGAATGGCATAAATGTCTGCTGCTGTCTGAATTGTCATCATCATCTTCCTCCTCCTCTTCTTTTTCTCTGTTTTGGTTTTACCAGACAAGATTTCTTCGTATAACAGTCCTGTGTGTCCTGAAATTTGCTTCATAGATCAAGCTAGCCTCGAACTCAAAGAAATCTGCCTGTCTCTGTCTCTAGAGTGCTGGGGTGTTGAAATAGCAGCGGCGGGGCTGCGTCCCCAACACCCTGACTGCTTGCACGGCTAGCTTTACCCGAAATAATTACATGGACACTGTATTCTTTTAAGCACTGCTTGGCCCATTAGCTTCAACCTCTTAACCCATTTCTAATCATCTATGTAGCACCATGAGGTGCGCTTACCGGGAAGATTCTAGCCTACGTCCATCTTGGTTCTGAGCTTCATCGAGAGTGCCTCAGAGAGCAGAGCTATCCTGTCTGCCCGCGAGACAGGAGCATGGCGTCTCTCTCTGAGGCATCTGGCTCTGAGCGGAGCTGCATGCTTTCTGACCTCACTGGGGCACGACAACACCCAGCTTTGTATGATTGTTCTTAATTATATACATATACAAATACACACACTCACACATATTAAAGGAGTTTAAATGGAAATTCAAGGTGCTCTGATGACTTCGGCCTCCACAGGCACTTGAACTCACATGCTTATATGTGCGCACACACACATATACAGCATTGGAGCATCTCAAAATAAGTCTTTTAAAAAGTAAAACAAATAAAATAAATGCTTATTCCTGCATTTAAATTTTCACAATAATTATATCAAATTTTTCATAATTTATAATATGCTCAATAAATTCAAGATGATGCAATCATTTATTTTTTTATAAGGATAAAATAAGTTTATATTTGCAGTAAAGAGAAAGCCTAACTTGCAAGACAATCTTACAGTAGAACATACAGCACACCTTTTATTTCCATGGAATGGAATCAAGGATTAAGATTGAAGCTCTATACACTATAAATCAACAGTTGCTGGGAACAGAGTCTGGAAAAGACAACAAAATGAGGAAACTTTTCACTGGGGCCTGTTGGCTGGAGTCAGAACCGGTTCTAGATCACACAATTCCAGGACAAGAACAAAAAAGTGGAGCTGGGCAGCGACCACATACAGGGTCAACATTTGGTAAATCCTTAGCGGTATTTACATACAAACCAAATAGTTCTAAAAAGAAGATTTGGTCATTACTTTATGAATTCATCTGCAATATCCACATCAGAAATAGAAGAAGCTCACTCGGGTTCATATTACATCCCATCCACGGCTCCTGACTGGTGCGCTTCAGATTCTGGAGCAGTAGTCCGGGACCCCACAATTTTTTTTTTTTTTCTGGGAGAAGGCAGAGGGCACACTGCTGGGGCACTGGAGCGTAGGTGTTGTCGCGGTAGGGGCAATTGGTCTGCAGCTGGGCACTTTTCTCACGCCCCAGTGCCCTGTCTTGCTGTTTTGTAGACTGTGCTAGCTTATCAAGATTTCCCACTAGAATCAACCCCTCCCTCTCTGCCGCTGCTCGAGGCTAGGATATCTTGCTACCGCGTTTTTTTTTCTTCTTTATGTAAACTACTGAACATATTTCTTTGTCTAGACTGGGGTCTAAGATGCCTTTCTCTTTGGTGAGATAAAGAGAAAATGGTGAAAGGTGGGTGTCTTTGTGTGGTTCTCACACCTTAGTTACAGTGTGCTTTGATAAAAAAGGTCTCTGCCATTGACTGGAACCTTGGTTGTTCTTGATAGCCCTCAACTTTGGTTGGTGTCACTATCATTTATTTCTTACGGCACACACACACACACACCACAGGTGGGCAAGAATCATTCTTCGCCCTTTAAAAAACATCAACAACAACAACAACAAAATAACATCAACAATTATAGTTAAGAAAAAGCAGTCATTGTTCGAGCTTAGAATAAAAAGTAAATTAGTTGTGAAAAGTGTGTACGAAGACTATGAACTTTATCAAAATTAGGGAGAACATTTGAAGCTTCAGGGCTCAACTTATTTAAGGGTAAAATGATTAAGCTCAGTTTTGCATCGTTTGCTTTAATTTTCTTTGCACTGGGAACAGCCTCCGAGACCAAAGCAAAGTCAAGCACCCTGAGTGCTCAGGCGGGGTATGCCACGCTCCTTCGCAAATAACAGCCACCAGACCAAAACAAGCAGCAGCAACAAAACGGCTGCGGAGTCGGCTGTGGTTATGTGGTTATTCACACATGTAATTCTAGCAATCTGGGAAGCTGCGACAGGAGGATTGGCGCTCATTTAAGGCTTCCCAGTACTAATGAATGATTTCCAGGACAGACTGCTTTGAGGCAGATGGCTTACAACAGAGGTCATGGGGGCTCAGAAAGGAAACAAACCTAAGAAAAGGCCGGGGGGGGATGTGGAGAGCGCGCACTTGCCACCTGTCCGCCTTAATTGCTTTAACCGGCTCTTGAAAATGACCTTCGGCTCCGGGCGTCTGTCTTAGAAGCAGTGCGGCTGTCTGGCCCGGCGAGACTGCTGGCCCCGGCTGATCCTCTGCATCACTGGTTCTTTGGAGCCCATCAGCTTGTGCGCATCGAGGGCTAAGCACCGACTCTGACAGTTTTGAACGCGAAAGCCGCCACTGTCCCGGCACAGAACGGCTCTTCGGGAGCGGGAGGGCAGGAGTCCTCCCGAGGCAGGAAGCAGGCGGCGGGGTGGGGAAGAATCTTCGGAGGGTCTGAGAAGCAGATCTCAGAGCTGTTACCCCACGCCATACTCCCGATCCACTACATTGCATCCCAGACAAAGCCAACTGATTCCTGTTCAGAATAATTTTCTGGAAAGAAGAAACATCAGAAATCCTATTTGTCAGACATCAGAGGATCTTCGCTGACCACTTCAGGAAAACCGGAAGGCCAGAGAAATCGCAGAAATTGGGTTGCACACCTTTTGCTTTACCTTCGTTTATTGAATTAAAGAACTGAGCTGCTTACTACGAGAGCGTGGGCACTCTGGAATCCAGATACAATGATCAGGCCGCACAGGCTTACCCCTCAGGAAAGAGGAAGGAGCCAAATATTGAAGGATAATAAAATCACGAAATGAAGTTTCGTGTAGTGGTTCATTCTGGAGGCTGAGGCAGGAGAATAGCTATGAATTCAAGGCCAGTGTGGGTTACAAAGAGTGTAAGACCCGGTCTCAAAATAAAATAAAACAAACACTGCGAAACGGAGCAGCAGACACACACGCCCCGGCGTCTTCGCGAGGCCGTGAACCCGCTGGGTCCCCTCCTCCCAAAGGGAGAAGAGTCCGCGAGCTCCAGGAGCTCCAGGGCTTCTCGTTAGCCCGCATTGTACCTAACGCGCTAGCAAGCAGCTTCTTCCAGATTCTTCTCAGGGTCTCCGGATTCCAGGTTGGAAGCTTCTCTGGTGGACGTTGTGATAGGCGCGTTTAAGGCATCTTCTCCCGGACACGTGAAGTTATTTTTATTTTTTTCTTTTCTTTTTTGCCGGAACCGCTCTTATCTTTAAACTCATCGCTGTTCTGTGGAGCGAGGGGGGACACAGGAAGACTCTTAAAAGCAAGGCTGCGTGGTGGAAGTCAAGATTATCTGAACGAAAATCTTTCGGTCAGGGAGAAGAAATTTCTTTAAAAGCAGAACACTGAACAGTTCTGTAGGCACCCCCCCAGAACACTGAACAGTTCTGTAGGCAGAGTTAGGCATTCAGTAAATATTTGTTAAAAGATTGACCATGGGTGTTTTTTTTTTTTTTTTTTTTTTTTTGGTTTTTCGAGACAGGGTTTCTCTGTAGCCTCATGGGTGTGTTTATAATAATGCTGGGCACATGGGTGGAGGTCGGAGGAAAGCTGTCCAGAATATTCTTTCTCCTTCCACCATGGAGAACCTGGGGTATGAATTCAGGTCTTCAGGCTTGGCAGCAGGTGCTTTTACGTGTTGAGATATTTCATTGGCCCTTTGGATATACATTTAAAAAAAATCTTGTTTTTATTTTGTCGGGAACCACTCTGGGGTGACTTCTGCAGTGATCCTAGCTGCAGCGGGTTCATAAGTTTTCGGGTAGCACGTGAGGATTAGGAAAGTCAAGTAGGAGGAGCAGGGATAAGAAAGAAACACAGAGATATAGGATAGTACCGGGAGGGCCACTCAGTCTCCCCTGCATACTGAGTTCTGACTTCTGACTTTGCCTGGTGTTCAATTTTCCATACACAAAAGGGGAGAAGACGGCAAAAGACTGCTTTAACATGATACAAAGGACAACTAGAGCAGTTACTTGCTTCAATACTTTGAGACAATCAAGCTATTATTTCTTGAGAAAAGTATCTGATGGTTGGGGCAGTGAAAACATCCTAGACAAAGTATCCTGTAGGCAGCCACTCCCTAAGTCAAGCCTATTTCAAAAGGAGTAGAAGTATGCTTGATTCAGGATGGAGTGGATCTACCTCTATGGGCCATCTTAATGTCCAAAGCACCAAGTAACCACACCCTGGGTCAGGGTGTGTAGCCACACTAGTTGTTAACAACTTTGAGAGAGCCAAACTCTCTGACCTTCAGACAAAGTAGAATAGGCTCACATTTTGGGGCCTCAAAATTATTTGAAATGTATTTATGTCTTGCTTGCCTATGTATCTGTGTGCTACTTGCCAGGTGCCTGCCCAGGTCAGGGACAGGGATAGGGCAGCAGGTCCTTTGGAACCGGAGTTACAGTCATTTGCTGGGAATAAGCCTGCAAGGCTCTGAGCAGCTCTTAACTGCTGAGTCACCTCTCCAGTCCGCCTTGAGTGCTTCTTTAGACATGAGAATATTTTGTGTTCTATCTAGTAAAACACACATGTAAAGGAACCAGAACTTTAAAGCTCCTCGTTTACTGCATAATATTGAGGACATACCATTTTATAGAACACACAGAATTGCATGCAGGTAAGAGCAACAAGTGACAAATATTGGAGTAACACAAAACTTAGAATCCTCATATTTGACAAGGGGCTGTTTGTCACCGTTTGGTCATTCCTAGCTATGACCCACACATTTAACACATTTTTTTCTGCATAAGATATTCCCCACATTGGGGTACCCTGGCCTATCCCTTTAATTCCTTCACTTGGGGGTAGGGTGGGGAAAAGGCAGATAGATACCGGTGAGTTTCAGGCCAGCCAGGGTTATACAGTGAGACCCTGTCTCAAAAACAAAACAAAAACAAATAAACCAAAAACACAAACAAAGCAAGCAAACAAACAAACAAAACAAAACAAAACAAAAAAAACAACCATCCCAATGAAAAGGTATGCATGAACTCACAAATAAAAATTTAGCCATTCATTACAATAATAAAGTGATTTTTATATTAAATTATTTTTTAAAATTTCTTTAACATTTATTTTTTAATTGTGTGCGTATGGGGGGGGCGGGGCATGTGACCTGAGTACTGAGAATTAAACTTTCAACAAATGCTCTTAACTGCTGAGTCATCTCTTCATCCCTAATTATTTTTTTAAAAGAAAGACACTTTTTTTTTAAAATTAGGGAAAACAAAACAAAACAAAAAACTAAAACAAAAACGACACCAAAGAAGAAACTCCAAAAACACTTTGGTCAGTCTGCACTGTTATCTCTGCTTAGCCCCTATTTCACTTTGCACATCTCGGTGAAGGAGCTACCCGCTTGGTCAGGAGTGGCTAAAATGAAGCTACGTTTTAACTGTCATTGTATTTTTTAACTGTCATTGTATTTGGCAGTCTTACTGCAAAGAAAAGCAGGCAAATTTAAGACGTGGCACTTAAACAAAAGAAAACCCCAAAACTATGTTTCCGCCCGGTTTCGAACCGGGGACCTTTCGCGTGTTAGGCGAACGTGATAACCACTACACTACGGAAACACCCTTTGCAAGTGCTGTGCTTTTCTGAATTACTTAAAAATAGATCCTATTAGCGGGGGCCGTGGTGGCGGACGCCTTTAACCCTCACAATCGGAAGGCAGTCGTAAGCCGATCTCTGAGTGGAGACCGGCCTGGTGGTCTACCTAGCAAATTCCAGGATAACCGAGAATACACAGAGGAAACAACCCCCCCAAAAAAACAACCAAACAAACAAAAATCCAAACAACCCCCAAAAAAAAACAACCAAACAAACAAAAAATCCAAACAACCAACCAAGCAAAAAAGGATCCTACTGTTTTCATACCTTTGATTCTTAAATTCAATAGTGGCAAAGCCCAAAGAAAGAAGTAGGGGCCCGGTACAGCTGTAATTGCTCTGCGAGCTCCAGGCAGAGAAATCTCAGGTGAACTCCTGGGAAATTTTATTTAAAGGGATTTCCTTATGTTTAGTTTCCTCCTTTCTTGACTTGAGTGAGCCTCTCCTATCTTCCTATCCTTAGGCTAAAACGCCCCGCTGAATTTTCATCCTTCTAACACGTTCACGAACTGCTCATTGAGACACTTTCTTGAGGACTAAGCGAATGATCACGGTATTGTTTACAGGAGAATGTTAGAGATTAGTGGCTCGGGTGTGTCTGAGAAGCTTCAAGTCAGGACAGGAAAACTGTATCCAATATAAACAGCTATCAGTGAACAAGTATCTGTGCTATGATAATAAATGTATACACACGGCACAGCACCAGTGGGCCACACATTTGTTCCCTAGTGGTGAACAAATCGCACTGTAGAGCAGGGCTAAACCTAACTATAATGATGGCAGACAGGGCAGAGCCTTTGCTGTCTGCACCTCACACTGCAGTATGCAGGACACAAGAAGTGCTGAAAAGCAGAAACACACAAAGACCAAAACATGAGAAGGTAAAGGCAGTAAAACAATCTGAAGCCTAGAGAATGTTAGCTAGGGGAAATCTCACTACGCGAAGTTGGTTTTGAACTCCCTAAGGTTTCCATGGGTTGTTCCATGTAATCTATTATTTTTCATGACTGCGTAGTATCTACCACCCGTTAGCTATTTACTACTCAGTGATGGCACTAAGGTTGAATCCAACTTTGAAAGATCAGTATTAATGCTGCTATTAATATTTTCCTACATGTGACACTGTATCTTGGGATACTGGATATGAAAATCATACCAAACTAGGAGAAGAATATCTAGATAACTGGACGTAAGGAACTTTCTCTTTTTGAGATAGGGGATCATGTAGCCAAGGCTGGCCTCGAACTCTCGATCCTTCTATTTCATTGCTGGGATTACAGGTGGGCACCAGCACTGGGTGTGGCTACTCTAAACTTGATTGTAAAGTTTTAGGTTGCTTTCCTGAGTGATTGCTGTGGAGCTCCCACCAGCAGATAGGAGAGTCGTTATATCTGCATGTCTGTTATTACTCACACATTCGAGTTCCTAACTCTAAAATTGTTCACACATGTATGTATGTATATATATATATATTAATTTTTGCTATGTATGGGTATTTTTAAATTCTAAAAACTATTTTTAGTTATACGTGAATGAATGTCTGAGTGCAGCGCCTATGAGAGGCCAGAAGAGGGCACTAGACACTTGGGACCTGGAATTATGGGTGTTTGTGAACCACCCAGAATGGGTTCTGGGAATCAAGCTGGGGTACTTGCAAGAGTATCAAGCACTCATAATCACTGAGCCATCCCTCAAGCCCGATATATATTTAAACTCTTTAGATAAGCATTAAAAAATTTAAATCCACAAATGACTCTACTGTATAGTGCAAGAAACCCTAATATATTTTTGGTTGTAAACCCTAATATATAAAGGCTGAGCTAGCTCTCCAGTCCAAGAATAATATATTTTTAAGCCCTCTTCTGTATATCATGGTAGTGGGTAGGACAACATCAAATATTGTCCTTCTTTAGCCGTCATTCCTGATCACCTCTTAGTCCTGGCAAGCCTGGATTTCACTCAATACACAGAGGCCAGAGTCTCTCAGACCTTCTCTTTGCTCCTGGGCACCAAATACCTGGGGGTTCAGAGGCAGAACCCTGAGATGAATGTACTAATGAGCTAAATGATACATTCATTATTCACTGAGGAAGGCATGTTTGTGAATCTGGCAAGCTTCAGGAATTTCCCCACAAAAGCCAAACTTTCTGCGTTAATGATGTTAAGTTAGGGAGAACTGTGCCCCTTCTGTTCTGTGTGGGGTAGTTGACATAACCCTTTTTGTCTATTGTGCTGGGGGTCAAACACCCGGCCTTGTGCATGGTAGACAAAGGCTCTACCATGAATTCTCTACCTCCCCCTCCACACATCTTGATTCTTTTCTCTGGAAACCAAAACAACGGAGGGGTATTTATTTTTGTGACCCTCAATATTTCCTGAAGTATATAACTTTTATTATGAACTCTACCTTATGATTTATTTAATCTCACTCTAGAAATCTTCACAGACTATTGACACAATCTTCCAAATACCCAGCCTGAGACTTGCTATAGTGAGCTCTTTCCCCATTGCCTCCATGTTGGCCAGTGTCCTGCTGACATGGTGGGTTCTGTGCTTGTGGCTTGTGACAAGGACTGTGGGAGCCCATAGAAGCGACTCCGTTCAGTCTTGACTTAGGGTGAGAGTTCAAGCTTCCTTTGCTCCTTCAGGGTCAAGCACCAGGCCTAAGGTGAAGTTGCAACACGTCTTGCCTAGATAACAGGATGTTTGGCCTAAGGTGTTTGGCTACTGGATGTTTTGCTTCTTAATGTTTTGAATTCTTGTTTTTTCCTTGTGTCTGGATAAAAATGTCCTTTTGCCCTCCCATTTGGCTTGGGGCATAAAAGGGTAATGAAAAACAAAGCCGAGGCTGCAGTATTCACGGTCAGTCTCCTGAATCTATCGTAGTCTATTTCTTCTGTGTCTGTGTTATTTCTACCTGCGATTTCTCGGTCCACACGCTTCCCTCCAACCAGGGATGCTCAAGCCGGGAGGGACCGGTCCCCAGACGTTGTTGCCCAGATACGGGCTACGACAAGTACGTGGTTGTTGCTGAGAAGGACGCTTGAGCAGGTACAGCTTTCTTTAAAAAACGCTTCGCTGCTAATGACGTTGTCGTGGAGTCTAGTTCTGCGTGTGCGCCCTGACATCCTTCAAACTTAGTTCTCAGACTAAGCAGTCAGTGGGCTTGGATAGTGGCTAGTGGCTCATGAGCCCGTATGCTGCCTTCCACCTCCATCTCATCATGACTCCACTTACTTTTCCTGCACACCGAATCTTTTATTACATTCCCTGTATTTTTTTTAATTAAAAAAATCCTAGTCTTCATTTACTGCAGTGTCACACAATCAGGGATCACTTGCCTTTAACACTCAGTATAATATGTGGCACAATTTAGTGGCTAAATTGTATGAGTTATGAGGTTTTTCTTTTTTACTTTTTAACCATCGCTACAAAGCCTTTGCTTCCTTTAAACCTAACTCCAGATTTTATAGATAAAACATCATAACCGCTCAGATTAGATATTATAATCTAGTATGGTACGACAGATAAGTTTTTCTGTTACTGACTGGGGTGGCAGAATATTTAAGGTGTTAGATTTAATAGCCAACAGATATGTCTGCTGGTTCGAGTCCCACTCCCAGCAGAATCTTACTGAACCCTTGAGCTCATCTTCCCTCCCGAAGGAAAGAGTTCTTTATGTAAAATTCCAGTTTTTGAGTGTTTTCTCTTACCTCCCAGACAAGCAGTATCAAGCAGGTATTTGAATAGAAGTCAAGATACTTTTAGGCCATAGCGATCGGGGATGGGCCCTCTAAATCTGGTTTTCAGCTAAAGAAACCTGGGTTGAGACAATTTACTCCAGGAGGAGTGGTTGAGGAAACTGTGTGGCGTGCTGAGGCAGCTGCATCGGGGATAGGCTTCTCAGTGATCCTGTAGGATTGAGGACAGAGATAGGAGACTCCCTCACCGAGCAGACAGCCAGGTAAGTCTTCAAGGGAAGGGTCAGCCAGATGTTTAGAAAAGCATCAATCCACGTGAAGTTTTCAATTTACTTAATTAAGTAGGAGACAATCCAAACATCAAAGAGAATTCTAAAACAACAACAACCCCCCCCCAAAACCATGGGTGATGGGCTGGGGGTGGGATCCTTGGGTTGGTTACCTTTTCAGAAGAGAAAGATGTTATTGGAGCATCGCGGGGTGTAATGATACTGTCCTTGGGCCTGGTGGCTGGAGCAGCTGCTATTTGCCCAGTTATTCTCAGAATCTGTTGCTGTCACCTCTCATGACAGTGAGGGTTCTTAATGTCCTGTTATCACCTTTGCCTGACAAGTTTAAGGAGAAACTGCTTAGTTGTTTCTGAAAGCCTCACACCAACCGTGAGCCAGTGTTTGCATTCCTCACATCCTCCCCAACAGTTGCTAGTTTTAGCTATCGTAAATATTCAGGCATCTTAGGGGCTTTAATTTGTATCTCTCCAAAGATGTAAGCATCTTTTTTTGTGATTATTTAGCTCTTGTATGTATACTTTTGTGTGCGCTAAAATATTTGCTCACTTTTAGTTTTAGTTTTTGAGACAGGGCCTGGGCTGGTCTTGAACTCTTGATCCTCTTGCCTGGGCTCTCAAATGTTGCAATTACAGTCTTCTAGTCCGTGCCCAGCACAGGTGGCATTCTTACTCATGAGCTTTGAGAGTTCTAGAAATATTCTCCACGTATCTCACTGATCAGACATGGTCTTCACCAACTCCTCTTCTAACTGTACAACATGCCTGCCTGTCTTTCACAGAAGGTTTGATTCATCATGTTTTCTAAGAGTCGTGTTAACCCATGTCAGAAAGGGTTTTCTTATATTTTTAGCAAGAATGCAAAAACTTACTCTGAGCTCATAATTTCTTTCTTCTCCACACTTAGATTCAACAATTCATTATAAAATGAGGTTGTATCTCCTTGGGAAGCTGTCCCTCCCTCTCACCCGGGGAGCTCATCTTTATTTTATGTGTGTGGGTGAAACCACTTGTTCATATGCCCTGGTCCCTCTCCCTGGATGCCTTTCCTTAGATTTCAGACTGTTTTGGTAACTAGGAGACCTCAGCTCATAGATGAGTCAAGAAATGAAAATTATGCATGTCTCAGTTGTCTGTAGTCTTTAAGTCAAGAGGGGCACCTGTTTCAACACAGCCCTGCGTGTACACGCATCAGAAAAGGAAGCACTGGAAAACTGTGACCAGCTTCGTGTTCAGTCAGCCCGGTAATATACAGGCAGTTTAGCCTGAAGAGAACTGACACGCAGAGTGGGAAGCAATGAAAAACTCACCATAAAATATCCAATGTGCCTTGGGGCTGACCAGCCTGGCTACACGCAGTGATGCTATGCACAAAGTACACTCGCCGTGGCATCTGTGGATCAGTGGTTCTCTAACACGAGAAAGTCAGAGGCGCTCCACACTCCCGCATTTCCCGTCCATCTCAACTGGGCATGGGTTAAACATAGTCCGGGCGTCGTGTAACTTCATTCTTTTAATCCTAGCATGGATTAAAACTCAAACTATGTGATATAGATAAACTTCTGGAAGGAGAATATGGTGCATATCTCAATTTAGTTTAATCTGTGTTCTTTTTGGATTTCTCCTTGAGATCCTTTTCGAGCACCTTCTCCCTGTTCCACGTCTCAAGCCTCACGTCGAGGAAAACCTTAGAAGGCAGATTCACCTATCCAGACACTGCACCAAAACTTCACTTTTGGATCTTCCTATACCCTCTGACTCTTAATTTTGTCTAGGATCGTTTTCAAATATGAACAATCTCTCAGACCGCTTTCTAGCCTCAGTATCTGCCACTTTTCTTGCCTCTCCAGGAGGAGCTCATGGACGGTAGAAGCTTAGCCACAGGTGGAGCCCAGCCCAGGGTTTGGCGGGAGAAACAAATAAAATATTAATCAATTTTTAATTTTTCCCTCTGCTACTGTGATTTTTCAAAAATTAAGATATAATTCATGCGCACTAAAGCTCAACATTTTAAAGTGGTCAATCCAGTGATTATTCGTGTACTGAATCATTAACAGTCATTGCTATCTGACTTCAAATTTTTTATTTCTCCAGTCCCAGGCAACCGGTGATACGTCCTAATTCTAGCTTTGGTGGTCTGGACATTTAATTTCAATAACAACATGCAGTATGTGTCTTTTGTGCTGGTTTCTTTTTCTCCACACGGTGCTGGTAATGTTTCAGAAGTACAGTCCTTTCTGTTTTTAGAAATATCATGTTGTTGGGTCGTGTAGGGCAAGACAAAATCTAGTGAGAGCCAGATCAGGGCTCTTCAAGAGTTAATCTGTTTCGGTTATGGATTTGAACAATCGAACAGGAACTTCTCGTTTGAGTTAAAGGGGAAAAAAAAGTGTTAGGCCGAGCCAGCCAGGAGTCGAACCTAGAATCTTCTGATCCGTAGTCAGACGCGTTATCCATTGCGCCACTGGCCCGCCGTGAGGGGGCACTCCTCCACTATTTATTATTAGCCACTCCATTAAATTAAAGGCCGACCTAGTGTCAAGTCATGCAAACTCAACAAATGTCCGATTTGCATAATTTACAACCCTTAAAATGTTTTACATTCATAAAGGAATTTCCTGCCTGTACGCCACTTACGTTATAAAAGTTTTGTCTTCTATTCTCGGCGCCTCTTGGTTTTCATTAATTTAGGCAGTTGGTTCCTCTGACATTAAACAACCTCTCACCTCCAGCCTGGTTGATTGAATGAAAGAGTGATGAAACGAAACCCACTCTTTCCTCCCCTTCCTTCTCTCCTCCTCTTATTTTTAGATGTTTTGAAACAGTATCATTCTTGCCTCAAAATGGCATTTCTCCTGCCTCAGGCTCCTGGAGTTCTGGGATTACCGGTATGCACCACAAAGTTAAATATCTTAAGTTTTACAATCTCAATTCAGTCAGAAATTTAGACGCTCAGAGTTCAGTTGAAAATTAAAATGAGCCAGACGTGGGGATAAAAAACTTTAAACCCCAGCATTTTGGTTTTTACCTGTGGAGTTATCTTAAAAATATAAAAGAAATCTTGGCTGAATTTTATTTACGTGTTGTTTGTTAATGTGAGTGAAGACACAACAGAGTTGGTCAAACCTTTCCTGATTGAGTTTGGGTCAGCCTGGATGCTGAGCTGCAGCAGCAGTACTGCTGCTGGGTAGCTTTCAAGCCTCTTTATTCTAATTTAAAAGTAACAAGAAAGAGTTCTACATTTTAGAGTTTAACACTACCACGCAAATGCATTGGAGGAAAAGCTATGGGCGTTCGAGGGAAAAGATATAGCAAAGCCCTTGTACGCTGTGAGCAGGATTTGAACCTGCGCGGGAATAACCCATTGGGTTTCGAGCCCAACGCCTTAACCACTCGGCCATCACAGCTAGCTATGCACAGAGCTGCTATTTTTCACATATATCCTAAACAAAAAAAAAATCATATAAAAGGTATTTGCATAGGTAGTGCATTGAGCACTATAATTCTATCAATGCCACATACTCCCGTCTACTGGACAGTTTCCTTTCAGCAATACACAGAAGGCAGTCACTTGGTCAAAACCTAATCAGATCTCTCCCTCCAGCCTTTCTTAATTTGACTCTATCGCTACAGGCTTTTAGGTCCCAAATTACAGGTTTTAAAAGGATAGCAAGGGGAGGAGGTGGAAATCTTAAATAAATAAATAAATAAATAAATGGATAGCAATATTCAGCACACCAGAGTTTTTAACCTTCTTCTTCCCCACTCCAGTTCGCACAGACAATCGATTTTTTCTTCATAGTTGTGTTAGGGAATAAAGGCTGAGTTAGTTGTATATACACTAACAATCTTATTCACTCATCCTCTCTCCACACAGCTCGAGAGGAACTGCTCCCTAAGGAGGCAGTTTAGCAAAATGTATCCATACTCAAAATTCATG
Source organism: Microtus agrestis (assembly GCA_902806775.1). Classification (NCBI taxonomy): domain Eukaryota; kingdom Metazoa; phylum Chordata; class Mammalia; order Rodentia; family Cricetidae; genus Microtus; species Microtus agrestis. Next base: position 789,942 of record CADCXT010003042.1, read on the forward strand.
TGCCTTCTGAGACGGCATTTCTAAAGATGTTTGCCCACTCCAGGGGGTCTGCTGGGGTAGAGCTCATTCTCTTCTGTATTATCTGGAACGGCAAGATTGGGGGAAATCATCAGCAATGTGAGTCTTTAAAAATAATTATCTTGCTAATGTTAAATAATTCAGAATAATTTCAGCAGGTACTTTATGGCAACACACGCATAGTGAAGTATTATGCATGTTAAAGAGCTGGCTGTGGTTAGACACCTGTAATTCTAGTTCTCGAGAGGAGGAGTGTTAGGGGAAATAAGGGACCCGAAAGAAGGCGGAGCCGAGGGATGAGGCCCTGGCCCTTTGGAACGTGGGAGGCTAGGGGAGCAGCTGGAGACTCATTTTGGATTCCCCATTCTTTGCTGTGATTACCTAGCACAGATTTTGCTTGATAATAAACACAAATAATCCTTTGACTCTCCTCATCAGTGGAGGCAGGAGAAGCATAAATTCTAGGCAATCCTCCACTACGTAGAAAATTCGAGGCTACATGAGACCCTGTTTCAAAGAAAGAAAACATATAAGAAAATGAGACTATAAGGTGTGTGTGCATATAAATCTTTACTGTAAAATCCATGTTGAGATCAAAGTGCATAGATGATTACCATGGAAGACATATTAGTGTTAGATTATTCATGTATTGTTACAAAATATTACGCCAAGAGCTGGGCATGGTGGCACACATCTTCAATTCCAGTACTTGTGAGGCTGAGGCAAGTGAGTCTCTGAGTTTTAGGAAAGCCTGATCTACACAGAGAGTTCCAGCACAGCCCAGAGTATGCAGAGAAACTCTGGGAAAAAAAGAAAATCTCTACAAGAATGTATAATTAACAAATAACGGGCCCTAGACGGTTTCTTCACTGGCTTTGAAGATTTTTTTTAGGCTGAACCGACAGTTTCAGCTTCTGTTTCACCTACTTACCTGCTCAAAGTGTAACTTGGGGTGGGAATCTAAAGATTCATCTTAAGACAAAAGCATACCTAAGATTAAAATGGTAAAACTTATGTTATATAAACCGGCAACTTTCTACTTGAGGCTAGTTCCCCTTGAGTATTAGTTAGGACAGGGCTGCATGCTATTGTTATTAGCCTCTCCTTTATTACTTTCTGAGACGTCACAAATTGGGAGGTTTGCATAGCTGCAGAGGGACCAGCCTTCTGCAGGCCAGGGAGACCAGGAGTGAGATGCAGAGTTGGCAAGAAAACATGAACTTCTTTTTCTGAGGGATAAAAGCTTCTCTTCTATTTTATTATTCTTTCTGTTGCCTGTTCTACTCTTATTTTTTCTGCCCTGTTCTTCTAATGTTTCCCTTTTTTCTTCTTCCTAATGCCTTCCTTCTTACTACTTCCTAATAGCATCCTTCTACATCTTTCCTGGTGTTTTCCTTCTACCTTCTTTATGTTTTCCCTTACAGCATCTATACCCCAGCAGACTCTTAAGCAATATAGAAATTACAATGTGGTCACATCCTAGTTTTTAAGTGAATGGTTACAATGAATACAAGTCAAATTCAACATGTTTTCCATATCCCTACAAAATTAAACGTTTTATATATTAGAGGTGAAAAATTATCTCCAAGAACCCACATACATATTTATCTTTTAGACTTCTTACAGGTCATGAACCTTTCAGTCATAATTATTTACATCAACAGAGTTTTTATAATTGTTAGAAAAACAGGTGACTAGTTTCACTCTTCATATTTCAGAGTTCTAACTATCTTACTATCTTTGTTTTCTAGTTACATGAAGTCAACTGTTTAAAGCTTTACTATGATGCACACTCAAACCCGTGAAGAGATTTCCCAATATCAGGAAGAACTCGAGCTAATTCCTAGGACTCTTTTGTTTTTCTAAACGTAAACTTAAACCATAGTGGATATTTCTCCTCAAGAGAAACTCATAGGTCCTAGTGCATGGCACTTCTTTGGTCCTATTTTCTCTCCTCTGCAGCTCTTGCTTTACCCGGGGCGGTGGCAACACTTTAAACAGTACAGCTTAAAAGGAAATAATCTTCATAATAACCCACAGATAAAAATGCCCAACAGAATGAGGTATTTCCATGAGGTAATCACATCACATTAAAGGCAGTCGGGATCCCCCCAACACCCATTCCCACTATGCCGGATATCAGTTAAAAATGGAGGTGGCAAACATAAAGGCACAGGAGTAGCAAGAGATATTCTGGAGTCAAAACCACCAGGGCCTTGCCTACCTGAGATTCACTCATCAGGGCCTTGCATTCTGGTGGGCCCATCTCCTGAAGTTTACTGCCACCTGCTGTTCCTCTGATGTGGCCACCGGCACATAGCAAAAGTATTTTATTAGAATTCTGGAGGCTAGTTCAGGATCAAAGAGCTGCCAGGGTTCGTTTCTGGTAAGACACGTCTTTCTGCCTTCTGTCTCTATTCTAGTGAGATCTTTGTGCATGTAGGGAGGGAGATCGCTCATGTCCTTTCCTCCGTCACACAAGGACACAGGCTGCACTGGATTACAGTCCCACGTTGTGACCTCATTTAACTCTAATTATCCTCTACAATTTCCATCTCTCAATGCTCTCACACTGGAGTGAGGAATCTCCAGGAAGATGCAATCGGGCCGCGCCATTTCCATCTTGTCTTTGGTAGACTAGTGCCCACATTGGGCCTTCTCACTCTGACTTCTACTCATCTCAGTGATTGCTGTGCCGCGCCAGGGCATCTTCATTCCGAGACTGGTGGAGGATGCCGGGATTGAGACGCGGAGGCTTCTTTTTAGGTGGAAGAACAGCAACTTTTATTTGCCCTGAGCTAGAGCCTTTTATACCTTTAGGCAGATGGCCCGAGACCTGCTGAGCAGCCAGAGGTCAAGATTAGAGCATCGTGTACTGGGAACGCTTCTGCAGAAAATCACCGGCCAGGAAAAACACAAACATCCTTGTCAATTACAGAGTACAAGGAAGTTCCGCCGTCGGTCAGGGGGAGCGAGGGCAGCCGCATCACAACATGCTGAGTTCACTATGATGTCTAAGAAGAAAGGAAGAGTCACCACAGAGCATCACGAGGGCACTAGAGCTGTGTGTATGAATCTTTCTCACAACCATGGCGAAAGGCCCTCTGGTGAAGCGTGACACCATTTTCAAGGAAGGCCTGTATCCTATAAATCTCGTATTAGCATTTGAATCTCTCCAGTCCGTAGGTATTTTGCTCTGCAGCATATTAAAGGAGAGCTGATATTTCAGTTTCATTTTGTTGATTTGCTCTAACTGTGGCTCATGCGTTAATTAACCCGAATCACTTGGAGCCATCCCCATCCCCTTGACCTGTAGCCCTGGGTCAGGAATCTCAGCCTAAGAGTCAATGAGTTTGATCTGATACAATGTTTATAACCCTCCTCCCTTGATCCCACACCCTCAAAATTCCTTCTTCTTTAGGTTTGTCGGATTTCAATCAGTACACATGGAGAAATTTAACGTGGCATGGTGGCCTGTAATCCCAGTAGCCAGAAGGCTGAGAGACGGGGAGGAGGATTAGCACAAGTTCTAGACCAGCCTGGGCTGTAGTATGGCGCTGTCTCCAGTGAATAAATGAATGAATGAATGATGACTAAAATGACATACTTCTTCTGGTTTGTGACACGTCTTCTCAAAAGTCACACTTTGATTTTACTCCCAAGGGTCAGGGACACATCCTGAAGAGAATCAGGGGAGTCTCAGAGGACAGCTCCCCCAGAAAGGATACTGTCCTGTCTCTCTGCAAGAGACACTAACATTCTCAGGATGGGTAGAACAGCTACTCCCAGCTATCACTGGAGTCAAAAGCTGGAACTAGAGAATCATTTCAGTAAACTTGGTTCAGGAAGGTCATAGTTCTCACCTTCCACCCTTACTTTATTACAGATAGAAAATTTCTAAATCTTACCAAAAATGTCAACACAGGCAAGCATCCCTAATCTACTGAATTTCCCTGATTTTTGTGTCCTACCCATGCTTTGTAGGGGAGAAGAAATATCTTTACTCACTAACCACTGTGACCCAGGCCTGTAAAAGGGAGGATGAACAGACAAGAGAAATATTATTAGTAGTAGTATAAAAACAAGATTTAAAGCAGATGGTTTTGGTGCAGAATGTTAATCCTAGCACTTTGGAGGCAAAGGCAGAGGCAGACACATAGATCTCTGATTTTGAGGCCTGCCTGGTCTTCAGAGAGAGTTTCAGGGCAGTCAGGGCTATACAGAGAAACATTGTCTCAGAAACCAACCAACCAAACAAAACACCCCAAACAACAATGACAATAAACACTCCACCAAGATTTATACGGACTGGGTTAGGGTGCACGTTTGTAATGCCAGCACTGAAGTAAGTAGGCAAATAAACAACATTTTAAGGACTGGCAGTCCCAAAGAAACAGGCAAATCTATCATGTTAGGCTTCATGAAGACAGGCTAATTATGAAGAATGACCATGAGAACTATGGATGGATAAAAATGCATGATCTACAGAAGACAAACTGGGGTAGGGTGGGCACTTACCAAGGTCTATACAGATTATTTTTTGTGTTCCTCCTCTGCTTTGGACAATCAAACAACAGAAACTTGACACTATCGTGATTTTATAGAGGCAGCCTAAGAAGACACCTGTTTCCCAGAGAGCAAAAATCATGCCTTTAGATACTTGCATTCTGTTGTAGATGGTGGCGTTATTTCAAGGTTTCGTTTGTTTCTTACGATTTTCCAGAATACTGGCACAAGTGACTACGTCGAGTTGATTGCCTGCAAAGGAAATAATGCTTATAGTTCACATGGTGCTAATGGTCTCTGACCCTCTTCCTGGGCTCAGAGTGCTAACTTCAGATTCCCTAAGAATCGTTTTCTTTCTACAAGAATGAGCATCCGGATGCGTTGAACATACGGAAGTAAGCTGTGTAGACAGAGTTTATAGTCTGGAAATCCTTTTTTGTAGAATGTGTCCTTTGCTTTTCTCTCTCGCTCGAAGTTTGGGCAGAGTTTTATGCGCTATATCTTATAATTTATAAATATAAAACAGAGAGAGAATCCTACCTCAAAAATGATCATTTCTAAAACCTAGCATAGTAACTTTGTCTGTAATACATGTGTGTGGCACTAGAAGGCCTGCGAGCGTGGTGTTTCCGTAGTGTAGTGGTTATCACGTTCGCCTCACACGCGAAAGGTCCCCGGTTCGAAACCGGGCGGAAACACTGTGATTAGCTTTTTAAAGGAAGTAACTATTTGTTTGAAGAAAATAGATCCACCAAGGTGTCGCTGTGCTCAGTGCTTTCTGGCCGGCTACATCTGTGTGGAGGAGCAAGGCAGAAGGCCACACTTAGACATAAGAAGCAGAATCTACCTTTGGTTCTCTGGTTTTGCACCTCTAAGGAAGGAGCACTGCAGGCCAAGCCCGCGAGTGATGATGGGGCGGGATACCAGGCTTTATTTGACTCATACTTCCAGCTCCCAGTCTATCATTGCAGAAAGTCAGAACAGGAACTCAAGCAAGGCTGGAACACAGAGGCCATGGAGGGGAGCTGCTTACTGATTTGCATCCCAAAGCTTGCTCTGCCTGCTTTCTTAGTAGAACCCAGGACCACCAGCCCAGGGATGGCAACACCCATAGTGGGCCGGGCCCTCCCCCATTGATCACTAATTGAGAAAATGCCTTACACCTGGATCTCATGGAGACATTTCCTAAACGGAGACCCCTTCTCTTTAATGACTCTAGCTTGGGTCAAGTTGTACCAGTACCAGCCAGTGCACAAGCCTGTATCATCCTGACTCATGATATCCAGTTCGTGTGCTGAACGCGAGTCAAGTCCTTGACCTTGTTTGGAAACTGCAGAACAAAACTGCTGTGCTGGGTAATTTTCTGTATCATCGTAGCTAGGCTGTGGCGTTCACATGATAAAAACTCATGCTAGGTGTTTCTGCTTGGTTGGGTTCTGGATGAGGCACATTTAAATTGGTGGGCATTTAGTAAAGAATATGTGTGTGGGTATTTCATAATCAACATCAGGGGTGAACGTCAGGAGTGGGGGGTGGGGGGTGGTTTCTGGGCAACTGCATTCTTCTGGCAATTTTCTCTGGACTGGAATGCAACCTTCAGTTGAGTCTGTAGCCTGCCAGCATCCTTCGTCAGAATCTGCATTTGCCAAATCTTATTCAAAATATTATTGAATGACAGTTTCGAAACTACGATGAGAAAGAAGGCCATGCACAGGGACCACTGAAAGAGGGTCTTGCTCTGTGGGAGACTGCGCTCAACTCTGCACATAGCACAGGGCAGTGGAATGTGGTGAGGAGCAGTGTGAGGTTAATGGGGCTACTGGATAGTGTGGGCTTAGTGGACAAACACAGTAAAGGTATTTCTCACTAAACTAACCTCTCATGCTTCTTGCTGGTGACAAACCAGGGAGAGCCAACATTCTGCAGAGGAGAGAGGAAGATAAGGAACTCTAGTAGATACTGAGGTAAGAGTTTGAGGGCACTGACACTCTCTCTCAATGGACTTACTTTGTAGACATCTTTCCTGGAGGTGGATTTTACAAGGAAGTGCACAAAGGGCTTGGGAAATGGTTCAGGAGTTTGATTGCAGTGTGGCCAAAGAATCTTTGCCAATCTCCACAACCATGTGAGCCAATTCCTTAAAACAAATGTCTTTCTGTGTATGCGCACTTCTCTGGAAAAACTCTGACCGAATCACTGTTATTTTGAAGTATTCTGCTGCTTAAAAACACAGTGTGTAGCCACGTCAGCAGCACGCTGGCTTTCATTTGTGATAACCAGGTTTGTAATTCCATCAACTCTGGGGACAGGCAAGAAGATCTTCAGTGGCCACATAACAAGTTCAAGGCCAGTCTAGGGCACAGGAGACTTTCAAAATAAACTAAAACTTAAATCAGAACAAATAAATTAAAAACTCAGAGCAAACAAAAACTCCCAAGTCCCCAACAACGAAAACCTCAAACTAACCAACCAAACAAATAAAACCACAAAGTTTACAAGTTTCATCTGGAAAACTGGCGAGTAAATACGGTTGCTCCGGGTCTACAGTTAATTCGACAAGAATACCCCTTTTCGTTGTGAATAAGGCAACAATTGCAATTTTTATATTTACACAAGTTTGGAAAATGAGTACCAGCTGACAATGAAGTCGCAGAACCTATCTGAAAAGTGCCGGTCGATGCCATCACCAAAGTCACCGTGGACCTGAGGCAAGTCTCGGGGTTGTGCCCTTTCTCAAGCTCTTCCTACAGAAGGCAGGCAATGGCAAAACAGACGCCTTTGTCGGTGATGACCTGTGTGCCCTGGGTTGTTGGCTCTCTTGCAGTGTTACAGACACACTTTGTTTGGGTAAAGAGTGGCGGGTGCCACCGGGCGTCTTCATGCGGTACTGCAGCTAGAGACCGATTTCCGCTCCCTGAGTGGCAGGTCCTGGGGACAGTGGCGGAGGTGCAGCGCCGGGCCTTCCCGAGACCGGCTTGGAAGCGCGCGACCCCTAGGCTCCGAGGCGCTAAAGTCTCAGAGGTTTTTCAGGTCAGAATTCGCAGTTTGAGAGATTCTGTTCCCTTTGGAGAAGCAGAGTTGTGTTTGCAGGCACCAACGGCGGCTGCTTGTTGTCTCCATTTGTCTTTTATTTTAAGTAACAACAATACAAAATTCCCATGCTTTAAAAAAAAAAAATTTAAACAAAAATAGCCATCACGTCTCTTAAGTATACCTAAGAAAGACGCTTATCCAAGTGCCGGCCGGTTAGCTCAGTTGGTTAGAGCGTGGTGCTAATAACGCCAAGGTCGCGGGTTCGATCCCCGTACGGGCCAGCAAGAGATTTTTCTTAAATTTGCCGGCTAATTCAACCAAGTCCAGAATCTCACCAAGTGAATCTCCTTACTCAGAATATCTCACGTTTTTTCTTTTGGTGAGGCATTGAGATAGTTACTGCCTTAAGTCCCTAATCAAGGCTAGCATCAAAAACAAAACGGTGTAGATGAAAAACAACACAACTGATTGTATTTATATTTCAAACAAGACAGGTCTCATGTAATTTTCTAAGAATGAAGACGATAAGCTCGGTGTGGATGTTGGCGCAGGATGTAAGCTTAGCTTTGGGGAAGTTAAGTCAGGAGGACCAGGAACCAGAAAGAATTATGACACTAAGAAAGACTGAGTTTTTCTGTGGCATATAAAATGATAAAGACATCTCCAAATTCTTAAGGTTCTTAAAAAACTGAATGATCAGGCTATAAATTTCAGCATAACTATTTTCCTTGTTCTCAAAAGTAAAAATGAATCCTGTTCCAAACCAAATGACATGGCTTATTATTTTTCTGGTATTGGTAATCAGAGGCCGTCATTTGACTGAAAAGTTCGGCTGGCACTGGCTAAGAGATTCCACCTGAATTTCTACAGCAGAATTCAGGTGCCACTCTACTGCAAGATAACAGCGTAGATAGCAGACCTTTCTCTCGCTTTTTTGTGTCATGAGACATTTACCCTTTAGGAGCTTCGCCACAGTCAAAAGATTTCAATTCAGGGGTTCACTAAGATGGAACATTTGAGTACAGAGTGTGACCATTTATAAATGTCACGAAGCACTTTCAACATATTTAGAGATGGTGACATTAGTGTGACAAAACACAACAGTGGAGAAAGGCCCCGCTGGGATTCGAACCCAGGATCTCCTGTTTACTAGACAGGTGCTTTGACCGGCTAAGCCACAGGGCCCCCCTTAAGCACCTATACAATTATAGTCTACATATATTTATGGTTTGTGTGAAACAGCTATTTCCCGTATTTACTTGACCCTGCACCAAAGAAACCACACGCACGTCTCCATCTTTATACCAAGAGAATTTCCAGCATTGAAGAAATATTTTCGTAAATGTAAGGTTTAAAATTATTTTCAAATTTAAATGTTTGACAATTTTATTTCGTGGTGACTTGCGCCCCCTAGAGGGAATATTGGACGTTTTAACGGTTTCCTCATTTTCTTCTGTTCCCTAAAGTTGTTCTCCATTGGGCTTCAGTCCTTACTTTTCCAGGTATTGGAGATAAAACAATGAACAAAACAGCATAAATTTATTTTACGATAAAAGCTGGCTTCAAACTCGGAGATCTGTTTGCCCGAGTACTAGGGTTAAAGCGTGGGCCGCTTTGACTGGCTCTCCTACTTTAACCTGGCAGAGAAAGCAGGCCCAGATGAAGATTTTTGTGGGAAGTGCGGCAGTGAGCTCCCACGTGCCCTCTCCTGAGATACCCCTGCCCCGCCCCACCTTTCAAAGATACCCTGGCTTTTTCTCACGATGCTGGGAACTCTGTCTGAGCATCTCCTGCCTCTTGTTTAGTTCTTTGCCCCACGAGGTTAAAACAGACTAATTCCCTGTTCCCCAGGTTATAATAAACTAGATGGGGGACATGGAGAAATGAATAAAGAAGTGGGTGAAACGCGACAATCCCTTCCGAATGCTGCCAGAGTCTCTAACTTTGGACGTGGTGATGGGGCATCAGAGCAGACAAGAGACCTCCTCACTGCACCTTCCCTGTCCCTTTGATGCACAAGGAAAGGTGGTGGCGAATTTAGAGGAAGGCAGCTTAGCATTAGAATGAGATTGATTTCCTTCCCTCCCTCCCTCCCTCCCTCCCTCCCTCCCTCCCTCCCTCCTTCCCTCCTCTTCTGCCCCCCCCTTCCTCCCTTCCACCCTCTCTTCTCGTCTCTGTCAATTTGAGACAGGGTCTTTAGAAAGTCCAGGTTTGCCTGGAACTTTGAGCCCTGACTGGCTTCAAATTTGCAACAGTCATCCTGTCTCCCAAGGGCTGGCATTATAAGCACTGGCCACACCTGATGCTCCCTGGAATGCTCTTTTGTGGAGAAGACTAAGGGCATCTGTATTCACAAGACCTGAGAGATGGGCGCCGCTGAGGAGTTTACAGTGCTGTGGATCTGCTTTCCAGCGGTTACCTCCCAACTCTTTCCTTTCAGACCGGGCCCATCCGCGTGTCCCTTCCCACAGTGGCCCAGACGGCATCCGTTTGTCCACACACCCTGCCACCCTGCCGTTCCCCTCCTCACATAAGCACTTTTTAATCTTTTTTTTCTCCCCCCTTCCTTTGAGACAGGATTTCTCTCCGTTAACAGCGCTGGCTCTCCAGGAATTTGAGTTGTAGACCAGGCTGACCTCGAATTTACAGAATCTGTCTACCTCTGCTTCCCAGAGCTGGGATTAAGGGTGTACACACTACAGCCCTGAATATAGGTGGTTCTCCCTTTGCTGCCTGCCGCCACCCCACTGAAGTTACTCTGTGCACACACAAATCATTTCTAAAGGCCAATGGCTTCATAAAATCCTCCTGGGGGCACTTACTTAACATCTGTCTCAGGAGTAAAGCTAAAGATTTTTCCACCGTTTCTCAGCTCCCTCTACACGCCTATGTGGGTATTTTACTTGTGATAACTAGAGGCAGAATGGCCAGTTTACCCAGTTCCCCCACCCCTTTTGAGAGAGAACACATTTTTATTTTTTTTAATTTAAAAAAACCCAGAAGAAAAAGAAAATATTGATAAGCACAGTGCAGTTGGTTGGTTGAGGACAGCGGTGGCTTTGAACACTGAGGTGATAGTTTACATTCGCACCAGGAGACTTTGCGTTCCCCTTTACTGTCGACTCCTACATCCAAACATCAGCTTTGGAACCTACAGTGTTTAGAGTGATATATATGTTTACAGTAAAAAAAAAACAAATAATGCATGGTGATAAATCTCTACAATAAAATCTTCCCATTTATATGTATTTAAAGGATTTTGGACCAGGCGGTGGTGGCGCACACCTTTAATCCCAGCACTCGGGAGGCAGAGGCAGGCGGATCTCTGTGAGTTCGAGACCAGACTGGTCTACAAGAGCTAGTTCCAGGACAGGCTCCAAAGCCACAGAGAAACCCTGTCTCGAACAAAAAAAAAAAAAAAAAAAAAAAAAAAAGGATTTTGGTTCGCTCTGTGCTTGGTCATCTCTTTAAATGCTCCTGAGTTGCACTTTTTTTTTAAATATTTTTTATTTATTTATTTTTTTAATGTTCTTTTCTCGGCCGGGGCCGACCTTTACGTGGTTTGGCACCGTGCTATGAACTCTGGAAGAGGGTGCACTTCTTTTTTGTAGTGCTGGGGACTGGACTCAGGGTCCCACGCATACAAGGCAAACACTCTACCAGCTGAACCACACTCCCAGCCCTGTGGCTTGCATCTTACACATGAACATCTCTTAGACTGTTTGTCCATGTTGTGAGGCTGACATATTCTCCATGATGACGCCCAGCGGGTGTGTTTCATACTCTAATCTAGCAGACTGTAGATCTCAGATCTGGTCATATTGGCTGCTGTCTGTTTTCTTAACATTAGGTCCTTGATCAAATTTACTTTTTTTTTCTCACAATTGAACCATTGAGGTTATTGTAACAGGGTAAAGGTTTCCCCATCTTATCTGAGTCGAAGGTTTCTTTGGTTGCTATCCCCAGCCCGGAGAAGTCCCACAGGAAAGCACTGTTCTAGAAACTCAGGGTCTTGCCGGGTGGTGGTGCACATCTTTAATCCCAGCACTCGGGAAGCTGAGGCAGGTGAATGTCTGTGAGTTTGAGGCCAGCCTGGTTTACAGGAGCTAGTTCCAGGACAGCCAGGGCTGTTACACAGAGAAACCCTGTCTTGAGAAAAAGAAAGTCTAGATTTTAATTTTTAGGGTGAGTCATCTAGATAAGTACCTTAGGTTCTTTTTTATATCAAAGAGAAGGAAAACAACACCAGCTGGTTTTCTGTTGTCTTCAATAGTAGGGAATGTACCAGTATTGATTCCTGCTAGGGAAATCTTTAGAATAGAAAATGGTAACATACCAACAGAACCCGCACAGGGGCGAGTGACACAAATAAATGTCACATTCTGAGCCTCTGAAGCCTGTAAGATAGCAGCTCCCCTCTTCCCCAGCTGAGAATGCTTTTCCATACCTGCCCCATTTAATCTAAACACGTGCTTTTACCCTCTTATGGTACACACCGAGTTGTCAGATCCCTTGCGGAGGGTCAGCCATATCTTCTGTCCTATCCAGCACCTTTCCAAAGCGGAGAAGCTAACCTGTGCCAGCCCCACAGAAGGGTGTCACATAGATGACTGCCTTACGTCCTGATAAACTCAAAGATCAAAAAAGGCAGAGTCCTCTTTCCTCAAGCCCATAAAGGTGCAGAATTTCCTTCCTTTGTTTCATGGGCTGCTGTGGGACCTCCTTTTTCCGGGCTTCTCCCTCTGCAAGGGGCTGTGGTTATTGAACACACCCGATATCCTGAATTCTTTCTCAGCAGGGACTCCCAGGTCACACTAACTACCTGAGCTTTGTGGGCTCTGAGGTCAAGTTTAATGTGATTCTGCGTTATTTAAGCACACTAATAACTAAGCTCTACTTTTTGAGCAGAGCACATGTAATTTTATGCGGATCGCTCATCTGGCTTTTTAAGCTGTTAATTGTGTCAGAATGAGGACTGTATCCTCCTCACTACCAGATAGGCTCTGAACAACAATCCCTGAGTTTCTACTACTCTGAGCAGTAGGATTTGCACTATTGTGGGAATAAAAAAAAAAAAAAACTGAACTAATCTAAATTTTATCATCCACTTCACATACATACATATATATACACAAATACACACATGAACTTTTTTGGGGGGGTCCATATCCATATAAAACCAGGTAGTTAGTGAGAAGAGCACAAAAAACAAAGTAGGTGAAGGATTGAACATGAATACTTTGTTGTGTAGAACTTTAGGCTGAGCCCTCTCAGCCTCAGTACCTTAGTGCTTCTCCCCCCCACCGCCCCATGGGAACCTAACAACTACACATGCACGTACTGAAACGTTGGGAACTTTCCATCATCTACCTGAGTCCTTGTGAATGTTCTCCAAATAGAACTCAGTTATTAAATGGGGGCAAGATAACCCTCAGGTGTTGACTCAGTTCCTGGTGTTTTGACTCAATCCCTGGGAAAAGGGCAAAGTGACCCTCAGATGTTTTCCCTTACCTCATCTGATCTGGCAACCGCTCTCAAGCCAATTATTGGTAATAGCCCCTTTAAATAAGCCAATCATAATAGTTAAACAACAAACTCCCCACCCTATATAGGTTTAGGACACAGAGCTTTACCTAATGTATTAATTTGTGACTTAGGCTACCTGCTTCTCTGTGCTCAGTAATGCAACAGATCACCTGTAGCTCTCCATCTCTCAGAATTCTGAGAGAAAAGTTTGTGCCAGCTAGCTCCTGCATCTCACACTGAAAGTGGACCATAATTTCTTACACTTGTGAATATTGCTGCTGCTAGGAAGCAGCTTTGATGTTTGAGCTAACAAAGCTTTATGATTTTTCAGAAGTAGTTTATCTGGTACACTTCATGCGATAAATTACTTTCTTTTTGACTTTTGATAAAACAATACCTCTATAATACTAGTTGCTATACACCTTATTCTGTTCTGCATTTTCTTCCGGGAGTATCTACCACCTGATATCCCGTACCTTCGTTTCCCCAGCTGGAAGCAATTTCCACGAGGATATTTCCTAGGCTGTATTATCCAGAGGTATTCTCAAAAACGTACCGTTAACGCCGGGCCAAGAGTTTGCCAGAATGACATTTAGCAGACCATAATTATGTTCTGTAGTAGAGGATGAGTTAAGAATGCTATCCTTTATTGAAGGTTAATATTTAGGCAAGGTTTTCAAAATCCAAACGTACTCAGAATATAAAAACGTTGTGACACTTAACTGTAATGGTAATTGGCCCCTAAACGACCCTGATAACTACTTTTGTTGGGTAGACAGAAATACCTCATTTATTTTAAAAATGAGTTTTTAGGTTTCCATGCAGCAGCTGCTTTTTGGACTATATGAGTGGCTCTGAAAAGAGCCTTTGGTGGGATTATCAAAATCTGCTCACTTGGCCTTGTGGCTGCTCTCGGTCTTCTTGGGTAGCAGCACCGCCTGGATGTTGGGTAGGACGCCGCCCTGCGCGATCGTCACGCGGCCCAGCAGCTTGTTGAGCTCCTCGTCGTTGCGGATGGCCAGCTGCAGGTGGCGCGGGATGATGCGCGTCTTCTTGTTGTCGCGGGCCGCGTTGCCAGCCAGCTCCAGGATCTCGGCCGTCAGGTACTCCAGCACGGCCGCCAGGTACACCGGGGCGCCGGCGCCCACCCGCTCCGAATAGTTACCCTTGCGGAGGAGGCGGTGCACGCGGCCCACGGGGAACTGCAGGCCGGCCCGGGAGGAGCGGGTCTTGGCCTTGGCGCGAGCCTTGCCACCTTGCTTTCCGCGTCCAGACATACTGGAAACCTTAACAAGCTGGAGGTTATGAAACAAAACTGAGCCAACTCCCTTGGTTTTTATAGTCAAGCCACGGCGCGAAAAAGGAGACACATCATTGGTTAACATTCTGAGTTCATTTTAACCAATGGAAACGAGGTTTGGGAACTTTTGTATTCTGATTGGATCAAAATAGACCCAACCTTTTTCTCTGAGTGCCCACTAACAAGACACAGAACACTTCACTCTATTTGCATACGAAGCGCTAGATAAGGCGTACACAAGGCATGTTTGTCTTGGTTTCCCGTTGGTGTTTTATCCCTGCGGTTCTCTATCATGCCTGATCCTGCAAAGTCAGCTCCCGCCCCGAAGAAGGGCTCCAAGAAGGCCGTGACCAAGGCCCAAAAAAAGGACGGCAAGAAGCGCAAGCGCAGCCGCAAGGAGAGCTACTCGGTGTACGTGTACAAGGTGCTGAAGCAGGTCCACCCGGACACCGGCATCTCTTCCAAGGCCATGGGCATCATGAACTCGTTCGTCAACGACATCTTCGAGCGCATCGCGGGCGAGGCGTCGCGCCTGGCGCATTACAACAAGCGCTCGACCATCACGTCCCGGGAGATCCAGACGGCAGTGCGCCTGCTGCTTCCCGGGGAGCTGGCCAAGCACGCCGTGTCCGAGGGCACCAAGGCCGTCACCAAGTACACCAGCGCCAAGTAAACTTTCCAAGTGACTATTAACACCACCAAAGGCTCTTTTCAGAGCCACTAAGTTGTCTGTATTAGAGCTGCCAACACGAATGATTTCTAGGGCAATGTTCGGAACCCTTTACGCAAACCGCGATTCTGGTGCCAGGTGTAGTGCATAAATATGCAAAGAACTGTCTGCCAGTGGTTCAACTTTGTGTCCTGAGAAGCCACAGAGTGCAGGTTAAAAATGACGTGAACTTTGGACGTAAGGAAGTATTAATGAAGTGTTGGACTAGAAGTCCAAACATCAGGGAAGAGTTGCTCCAGACACCATTCACTTAACCACAAATTGATGCAAAAACAAGAGGATTTTTATTCTGTCATGACAGGGTCCTTCAGGTTCGGGATATGAAGGACAACGATAGCTGTTACAGTCCATCTTTTAAAGCGAAAAGCCACAGACACAAGGGGGGGGGGAACCTGTAGGTTGTTTTCCAACTTATTGGATTGGCTTATTCAAAGGGTTACTAGCAGTGATTGGTCTATTCCAGGGCAGGAGAATAGTTGCGTGGTCAGGTGATAAGGGAGAGCATCTGTGGTCCATCCTGACCTTTGGTTCAGTGACTAAATTAATACATCAGGAACTGAGTCAACATCTGTGGGTTGTATTTGCCTCAATTCCAAAAATGGAGTTACGTTTGAAGATTATTCTCAAGGACACAGGGGGATGAGCAGTCCAGCATGTGGTTATTTACAAGGACACAGGAGGATAAGCAGTCCAGTATGTGTGTGTGTGTGTGAGGGGGGGACTGTCCCTTTTCCAAGATAGAGTGAGTGTAAGGTTTTAGAAAAATGTCTTAGGGTTGAGGGGGCTTATAAATGCATTTAGAGTCTTTCAGAAGTTTAGGCTGCATTGTTTCCTGGCCTAATTTGTTAGAAGTAGAGACTAGGGCTGAAAATGTAAAGTTCAGCTGGTGCAGAAAAACCTGGGCTTAATTCCCATCAGTGTATAAACCTGGCCTGGTGTATGGGGCACATCTATGTTAGCGTCTTAAGTAGAAGTAGGATTAGAATTTTAAGGTCATGTGATGTGTTAACAAATTCTGGCCAGGTTGGTCTACTTGGTGTAAAGGAGGCTGGTTTCAAAAGGGTTTTGGGGCAGTGGTGGCACACGCCTTTAATCCCAGCTCTGGGGAGGCAGAGGCAGGCGGATCTCTCGAGTGCAAAGCCAGCCCGGTATACCGAGTGAATTTCAGGACAGTCAGGGCTACACAGCGAAACCCTGTCCCAGAAAACAACCCAAACCGATTTCATTACGGAAACACGCATACATTTTTTGCCACTCGCTTTTCTAAGCTTTGCGGGCACAGCTACTCAACACACAGAATGAATTGCTTTCGGGTGGAAGTGTACTTAGGAGGTGAGCAGGGTCAGACTGGAATATGTTTTCTAGTCATTCAAGTCTTTACTAGAGATTTGCCTGTTATGTTAAAACTTTTTAAATATATAAAATGATTTTTAACATTTATTGAGTACTTAACATGTCAGACACCCATCTATATATACATGCTTATAGTGTATGAACCCATTTAATCTTTACACAAATCTGTAAGGTAGATTTTAATAGGAATCTTTTATAAATCAAAAGCAGTCTAGAAGGATAGAAAGGAAATGATTTACAAGATCAAGGGCAGAGGCAACTGGAGAAGGGATCTATCCCAGAAGTAAAGGGTACTGGTATAATGTGAGCTTTTTGGCATATCCCAACCAGTATAAAGTTCTCTGATCTGCCCCCTTCACTTTTAAGGATAGCAAAGTCTTTCTGACCCCTTAGGCAGATCTCAAGTAGCTGATGGTATTATTCTTTAAAAAAAACGAGTGGGTGTGTGGAGACGAACGCAAGACAGACAGACATGCACACGCAGCTCCACGTGGGTGCGTTTAATGGGGGAGAGTAACACGGAAGGGCAGGGAACGTGTGCGAGAGACACGAGGAAAAATGGCGAAAAGGGGCCAGGCCTCGTGAGGGCTTGCCTTTTAACGAAGAGCACAAGGGTGTCTGGGAAGAATGTCCCATACCTGCGTGCAGGTGTGCGCACATGTGTCCGTAATCCAGGAGGAGTCTGGGAGTTGTAGTTTCCAAAGGAACAACAGATGGGACAAAACACCAGCACAGTACAGCTGCCTGTTTCAGTTCCATGGAAAAGAATGAGAAACACTTTTAGGTTTCTCCAATAAGTATTCTAGCTTTCCACTATTCCGCTACACAGGGTTTTGTTTTGTCAAAAAAAAAAAAAAAAAAAAGACAGGTTCTTGCTATGTAGCGCTGGTTGATCTGGAATTCATTGTAGTCTCCTGCCTCAGTCATTTGAGGTTTTGCATTATAAACATTTGCCATCTCATCCAGCATCTGATATTAAGCTTTTCCGTTGTTGTTGTTTTTTAGAATGATGTTGAGCCCGGCGGTGGTGGTGCATGCCTTTAATCCCAAAATTTGGGAGGCAGAGGCAGGAGAATCTCTGTGACTTCCAGGCCAGCCTGGTCTATAAGTGCCAGGACAGGTTCCAAAGCTACAAAGAAACCCTCTTTCAAAAAACCAAAAGAAAAAAGAAAAAAAGAAAGAAAGAAAAAGAATGATGTTGAATTCCTTCAGGTTTATTTGATTAGTCTTGGATCAAGTTTTTAGCTTCTGGGTTCTAAATGGGATGCCACTGTTGTTCACTCTAAGTTGGTAAGCTACTTTTTCCAAGTATACCTAATCTTGATTCTAGAAAATGTATTTTCTGAGAATATGCAATGTTTTAATTAAAAAACTTGGTGGAAATAAGACCTTAACTTCCATTGTCACTACTTTCCTCTCGTTTCCCTTAGCTCTCATTCTGTTTCTCTGGAGAGTACAGCGTCAACAGCTGGAATGAATCAGTCCAGATCAATGTTTGTAAGTGGCGTAAAAACCAGGCTAGCTCAATATGAAGCAGCAAATTTTAATGAAGGGATAGCTTACAACACCAGGGATCCAGCGATGAGCAGGAGATACAAAAAAAGAGAGACTGGTGGGGCTCACGCCCCCCTCCAGATTTATATGTAAACATTAGCCTGAGGCGAACACACCCCCCAATGGGCTGGGCTATCCCTACAAATGTTCTTTCATAAATAGCAAAACTGATGCACAGACCTTAAATAATTTTGCACAGAACTATGAAAAGCTGGAGAAAATTCCAGGGCACCCTTCTACTGCTGTCTGGTGGGCCAGCCTTCAGCAGCACAGGGCTTTGACAGGAAGCCATGGGTTGGCAAAGCTAATCTCTTCTCTCTGAGGGGGGGTTAGGGAAAAAGGCACTCACAAACTCTCTTGATGGTTTCTGTCTTTCTTTATTTTCTCTCTTTATTCTCTGTCCTCTGTCTCATGTTGTTTTGCAGCTTTTATACCCCAACAGAATCTTCCAGGCAGTACAAGAGTCGAAAGAGTTGCATTCCATTTATCAAGAGGAAGTTTCTCATCTCCCTCACGTGATTAAGCGTTTTATGCATTACAGGTGAAAAACACATTATCCCAAGAACCCACAGACATTCAAACCCAAGCAACTTGTTATAGATTCGCCGTGTGGGCGAGCAAGGTGTTCTCGTCAGGTCTTTGCTGGCGGGCTGCGTTTTGCAGTTACAGAAAAAGGGCCAGCTACTTTATTACTTATCTTGGAAGATAATCTTGTAAGGAATTTTAAAGGAATTACAAACCTAAACTTTTACTTACAAAAAAAGAATCAGTCAGCTCTACTTAAATCTTTATGCTATATATCTGTTCATTAGTAGGAAATTGAGGGCAGAAATGGGTATAAGGAATTTACCATAACTTTGGTCATCAACCAAACCTACCAAGGAGAGTACATCAGCCAGTGATACTTAAGGCTGCTTTGTTCTTGTTCCCTGACTTTAAAAGAGTTCCACATTCAACTATGTCCCTTTCTAAAACTTTAGATTGTCTTCTTGAGTTTTTCACCTCAAAGTTATTTAACAAAAACATCTTAGTCTAACTTCATTATTTTCAAAGCTTTGTTTCAGCTGTGACGCGCTCTGTGAACACATCTCCCAACAATAAGGTTAAAAGAATTTAAACCAGCTGGGCTACTGGGACACAATTGTTAGTCATTAACTTGAGCTACAATCCATGCAGCTCCTTAGGTGAGACTCACAGACCCCAACTGTGAAACATGTCCTTGTATTCATTTCTATTCATCAAAACTCTGTATAAGCTAGCATTATTATCAAATTAGACAGTACTGCTTAGGGATGGGTCATCTTTACAATCCACAGGTAAAAATGCCCAGTAGAATGGGATGTTTCCAAGAGATAAACACACGACATTAGGCAGTGGAGCTCTCCCCATGTTCACTGACAACATGTTGGATACCAGAGAAAGAGATCCGGAACAAACATGTAAAGGCACAACAGAAACAAAAGACATCCCAGGTCCTGCAGTCCCATGGTCTTGACTAAAAGAGATTGGCCCATCAGAGGATTCCCTTCTGGGGGGCTGACAGCTGGAACTCCAATTGCAACTCGCTGCTCCTCTCTCTGGCATGGCCAATGGCACCCTTCTCCCTTATGATTACATGATGTGTGTGTGTGTGTGTGTGTGTGTGTGCATGTGTGTGTATTTATATAACGTATATATAAAACACATAAAATATATACTTCTCATATTTCCTGCCTCTTTAGTCATTATTAGTTCCACTTAACTTTGGACAAAACAAGATTTTAATTGTATTTTTATAATCAAATTATTAAAACGTTGAATTTGCTACACCAGTGGATGATTTTGCTGAGCGGCGGCGGCAAATGTCTTTAATTCTAGCACTCGGGAGACAAAGGCAGGTGGATCTCTGAGTTAAAGGCCAGCCTGGTGTACAGAATGAGTTCCAGAACAGCTAGGGCTACACAGAGAAACCCTGTCGGGGGTATGGGTGGAGATTCTTTTTGTAACAGGCAGCTTATGCCTTAGGACAGTTGTGGCTCTGCTCTGACTTCCTCAGGTAACATCTGGATAGTCTTAGTCACTGTTTCAGCCGCCATTCTGTGGAAAGTTTCATTTCAAGTGCTCTAACCGTGACTGCCTATAGAATTTTTGATGCTATTTGGAATTTTATTGCTTCACGAGGGCTCTAGGGGTCCTTTTCTTCCTGTCCCTTTGTTCCTCTTTTCTTAGATAATGAGATTATAGGATGGCACTGGAGGTGTCTTGGCTGGAATTACAATCCAATGAAATGAAAGCAGAAGACTCCATGGTTCCACACTGGTTAGGATCCCCGTTAAAATTTTGCTGGCCTTCCCTGTCAGCACCCTGACCCTTCAAGAGGCAAGCTCCGCGCCCACTCCCAATCTCTCCCTTCTGGCCAAGGCAAACTTGTCTCCAGTCTTCTCTTTCTCTCCCCCTGTCCCATTCTTCTTAAGAGGAAGCTTTCTGTCTCTCTTCCCCTTCCCTAACCCCACTTCCCGTCCCTCTCTTTCTCTTTCCCCCATACTCCTCCCCCTACCATACCCCTCCTAATACCCACTAAATTTACTAAATTCCCCATACCCAAGTTCTCTCTGCATGGTGTATCTGTCTGTTTCTTAACCACCGCGGTCCCCTACCCACCATGGCCCCCCCCGCGCGCTTTAAATCATAACAACTCCCTTCCCCCCAACACACACACTTTCAAAATGAAGTTTCTGGTGAGATTTCCAAGACAACTGCAAATTTAATACCTGCGATGGATGGGAGAAAGGTCTTTGAAAGTTGCTAAACTGGAATTTTCATCTGATTAAGGGTGTCACTCTGGAGTGAGGAACTCTTTGCCAGTCCCCTTCTCTGTAATGTTCCATTTCCCTGTCCTGCTTCGACCCGAGATTAATCGAACAGAGACTTTTATCTCTATCTGTCTTTGGAAATGTAACGGGGAAAATGAAATTTGTTCATTCTCCTAGGATTTTCTATGAATATATTCCTCTATTTGTATCTGAAAGCATAAACCCAGTTTTTTTTTACTCTAAGTTTACTGCTCAAGAGAGCTACAGCATAAATATAGTTTTCACTTGGCTATCAAGCACATTTTTAATAAGGTAAGAAGTGATATTAATTTTAATATGTTCCATATGATCCACTATGTAAAAATGGTTTCAGTATGTAAGACATTTAAGTAGACCGTGTGTGTTTGTGTGTGTTTAAGTGCTTGAGATCTAAATTCTGTATTATTCATCAAATTTCTTCACCTGTATTTCAATTACAGATGTTTTTTGTTTGAAACAAGGTCTCACCATGTATACTGTACTGGCCTTTGGAGTTATGTAGACCAGTTTGCTTCTGCTGGAATTAAAGGTGCAAACCCAGTTTGATTTGAGTTCTCATCCAGGAAGATTCAGATTATGTTATATACCTAAATTGTTCTACACATAATTAATGTTAATCTCATAATTGAATGAATCCATTGAGGGAAAACTAAATAAAACAAGCGTTCACTTCCCCAGTCATGTACCAGGTTGTTGGTACAGCCACATATGCCAGGCATGGTGACACACACCTTTAATCTCTGTGCTTGGGTGGGAGATAGATGCAGGTGGATCTTTGTGAGTTTGAGACCAGCCTGGTCTACACAGTGAGACCCTCTCTCAAAGAAAGCAAAATCAAACAACAAAAACTCGTATATGCCTATTATTATTTGACATTCAAAGAGCAGGAATGACTTTACAATGTTGGGGCAGGATTAAAGAGCCTTCTGGAATCACCAGCTCCTTTCCTATGGGATGCGTGTGGTCAGCGAAATGGGCTTGGACATAAAAAAAGAGCTGGAGGACATTAAAGTGTTTGTTCTTTAAGAATTAAATATAAAGAATAAAAATGTCTCAGGTACGCTACTCACAACTCTCAAAGATTTAACAAAACCAAACCGATTTCAATGGGCTCGGTAGCTGCCAATGGTTCCACGGTCGCCATCCTAGGACTACTGCCACTACCAGCTCTCGATAGGTTGTTATTGAGAGGTTAATATGACATATACATATGGCGGTATCCAGGCCCCTATAATCTCACCTCCTTTATTTCTTTTGAGACAGGGTTTCTCTGTATAGCCTCGGCTGTCCTAGAACTCGCTCTGTAGACCGGACTGGCTGGCTTCGAATGCAAAAGCTTCCCCTGCCTTTTCTTGCTGGGATTAAAAGCAAGCGCCACCATAGCCTAGTGCTATTTTCTCTTTTGTAATCCCAATTACTCTGTAAGCAAAAATCAAGACTGCAAATTTTAGGACGGCCTGGAAGGAGCTGCTTAAGATGAAATACCTCTGGTCTGTACAAAAGACCAGACACAAGCCCCACCCCGACAAACCACGACCAAACTAAAATGATTGAAAGAACACAGCATACTTATAACCTGGTAATGAAAAGACTGTTAGTCCCTTTACTACTCCAGTGTAATAAACCATAGGAAAACACTCCAGTTATCTTCCTCTTACATTGTAAATTTGGATTTAAACTACAGCTAAACATAATTTAAGAGAGTGGAAGCAAGTAAGTTAAAGCAGTTTTAGACTGAGGCCTACCTATAGCCTGCTGCGCGCGGGCGCATTTCAAGTCCTAAACCTTCCTTCCACCTCATTTATGAAAACCCTCGGACTCACCCAAACTCCGTCGGGTTCTGGAAAGGCCGAGTTGGGCCTCGATCCCAAAACCCAGCTCAAAAGCTGCAGTTCCTAAAGCCTCTTATATAAATCTAACGGGCCAAGCTCCTTTGTTGACTGCGTGGTGGCCCTAAAAAGGGCCTTTGTGAACAGTGCGGAAGCCTCTGGCAACTTAGCCGCCGAAGCCGTAGAGGGTGCGGCCCTGGCGCTTGAGCGCGTAGACCACGTCCATGGCGGTGACGGTCTTGCGCTTGGCGTGCTCCGTGTAGGTGACAGCGTCGCGGATCACGTTCTCCAGGAACACCTTCAGCACCCCGCGGGTCTCCTCGTAGATGAGGCCGGAGATGCGCTTGACTCCTCCACGCCGGGCCAGGCGGCGGATGGCGGGCTTGGTGATGCCCTGGATGTTGTCGCGCAGGACCTTGCGGTGGCGCTTGGCGCCGCCTTTGCCCAGACCTTTCCCGCCCTTGCCACGACCAGACATTGCTAAGTCAGAGGAAGAAAACCCGACTGACGGCATGACTAGGCCAGCAGGGCTCTCTTATAGGGAATGTGCGGACCGGAGTGAAAACAGAAAGCGCCAGGCGGAAGTGCCTGCGGCTGGAGGAGGGGCCCTCAGCAGCGCAGGAGTCCCGCGGCCTTTTCAATTCCATTTTACTTCATTTAAAAACAAAGTCTGCATTTCACCCTTTAATGTGATTCCTGCCCAATCCTTAAACAAGAAAAATTTAGCAGTATAGGATATACATGGAAAGAAAGCAAATTCTGTCATTTACATTTACGTTTTTCCTTTTAGCCTTTTGTATGGGACGATGCTATTTAACTTGGAATACCTTTTAATGAATCAAACAATAAAGTGCAAAAAAAATCACTAATTGAGCCGCGCAGCTAAAATTCTTTAAATGTTTTAGCAAGAGAATAATTTAAACTGCTGTCATTACTATTTTCCACTCTTATTTTGAAATAGTTTCCTTAATGTATTTGACGTGTTGATTGCTGTGTAGAACACTGGTCTCGAACTCAGATCTGCCTGGCTCTCTTCGCGAATGATAGTATTAAAGGCTTTCAGCACAACACATGGTTTTATACTTTTTAAGTCAAATTTTGAAATAACTTATGAAGTAAAGCAAAATTATATTTTTGTTATAACAGATTATAAATGCGGAAGGAATTTCAATTAGAAGTTTCAGGGAAATCAGATTTTCGATTTTATAATATTTTTAACCTGTTCGCGGCCCCTCCCGCCCCCGGCCTCGTCCCCCGAGACGGTTTCTCTGATTGTCCTAGAACTCAGTAGACCAGTTTGTCCTCCGCGTCTCTTCCTCCCATGTGCTGAGATTAAAAGGGCATGTCCCACCACTGCCTGAAGTTTACATAAATCTTGTCAAGGCATAAATCTCACATGGGAGGTGGAGGTAGGTGGTTTCAGACTATTAAGGGAAAAAGCGGCTCCACTTGCCGAGGATATAGCCACGCAGACCTCTCCGTGACATATAAGGAAACCAAAAGACTTACCCTAGCGTGAACTAGTGAGTCTCTAGGCATAGACCGCCAAATCCGAAACACCGAGTGCCCTACCTTCGGAAACTGCACCCTTCTATACTTTAGATAGGAGTAAGCTTTGTGCACTGCCCTGGGAACCTGACTGTGGCAGGTTTCACCTCTAATCCTGTTATGTCCGGAACATTGGTACTTGAAAGCCACGAAATGAGTCCGGACACAAATAGGTCCCAAAAGTGTTCCAACAAATTTACTGAACCTAGTTTGTTTCCGTACATCTGTGCTCCACTCGATGACAAAGGTAAATGTCAAGCCTCTTTTTAGAAAATGTGGGTGGCTCTGAAAAGAGCCTTAGAATTTGCGTTAGAACTAAAGGAATTTATTTCCCCTTGGCCTTGTGGCTGCTCTCGGTCTTCTTGGGCAGCAGCACCGCCTGGATGTTGGGCAGGACGCCGCCCTGCGCGATCGTCACGCGGCCCAGCAGCTTGTTGAGCTCCTCGTCGTTGCGGATGGCCAGCTGCAGGTGGCGCGGGATGATGCGCGTCTTCTTGTTGTCGCGGGCCGCGTTGCCAGCCAGCTCCAGGATCTCGGCCGTCAGGTACTCCAGCACGGCCGCCAGGTACACCGGAGCGCCGGCGCCCACCCGCTCGGCGTAGTTGCCCTTGCGGAGGAGTCGGTGCACGCGGCCCACGGGGAACTGCAGGCCGGCCCGGGAGGACCGGGTCTTGGCTTTGGCGCGAGCCTTGCCGCCTTGTTTGCCACGTCCAGACATCTCGCAGATATAGTTGCCTTTAGCAGCTGTGTAGACGAAAGTGGTAAGAGCTTGAGCTTTATAGTTTTCTCTGGGAGCGAAAAAGAACACTTCCAATTGGCTGGCGTCTTTTTTTTTTTATTTAGACCAATGGGAAACGTCTGTGCCATCGCGTATTTGTATTGGGCACTACTCAAGATGACATCACCGAAATATTACCCACTCAGAAGTCTGCTTTTCTAAACCTCATTTAAATAATCACTTCTTAAAAGAGACAGGCCAGCAGGCTTAGTGTTAGTGTTCCTGTAGTGTGTCAATATGCCTGATCCTGCGAAGTCCGCGCCCGCCCCGAAGAAGGGCTCCAAGAAGGCCGTGACCAAGGCCCAGAAGAAGGACGGCAAGAAGCGCAAGCGCAGCCGCAAGGAGAGCTACTCGGTGTACGTGTACAAGGTGCTGAAGCAGGTCCACCCGGACACCGGCATCTCTTCCAAGGCCATGGGCATCATGAACTCGTTCGTCAACGACATCTTCGAGCGCATCGCGGGCGAGGCGTCGCGCCTGGCGCATTACAACAAGCGCTCGACCATCACGTCCCGGGAGATCCAGACGGCCGTGCGCCTGCTGCTGCCCGGGGAGCTGGCCAAGCACGCCGTGTCCGAGGGCACCAAGGCTGTCACCAAGTACACTAGCTCTAAGTGAGCGCGCCTATCTCGTTATTTCAAAGGCTCTTTTCAGAGCCACCTATCTATTCGAGCAAGAGAGCTGTACGTCTTTTACGGGTAGTTTTAATAATTGCTCCCCTCCCAGGTCGAAGATCGCTGCATACACACAGCTTGGGATAAAACTGGGGCAGAGTGACTCAGTTTTCCTGCTTTCATTGTCTACACCTTGGTTGGTGCTAGATATGTCCCTTTGCATTGTCAAACAAGATTTTGCTTGTATCAACCATAAGCAAAATCCACGGTAAACTTTTCAAAAATGCGCTTCGTGTCACGTTAAACTACTCACTATCCATCTGTAGAGCTCCAATTGTCTGATATCTGGGATTCACTCAGGATCTGAAAGGTTTTGGCAGTTCTTCATCTCCCCTTCCCGTGCATACACTTTTAAACTCAGTTCAGCTCCACTCCACATCTACTTGTATTTTGCATTCACCTCCGTGGTCAGGTATCAAGGTGTCGGCCCCCAGTGCAACCAAAGATGCAACTTTTTCTAGTGGCCCCATAACCTCTGCGGCGACACCAGCCTTGCCACAAGGTGCCAAGACTCGGCTTCTCTGACCTTTCCAATCCATTCCAACCGAGGCTGCATCTTCAGTGGCCTCTCCTTGTCCACTCAGTGCCAAGCGACCCTTAGCAGTTCTTTGTGACTCCTTCATGCCTTCAAAACCAGCATGGCATGGGGGCTTCCACATTACTGAGTTTTACTTTCAGCTTGTGATTCTCGAACTGGAACACAGCTTCTGTGTGCTTACCCTGAGAAATACTTCCCAGTTTTTTTGACTGAATGATATGCTAGTCTGGAATTAATCACAGCTGAATTTTTCAGCCTCAGCTAGCCAGCATCAATTGTTCCAGCAAAACAAATGTTTCACTTCAGTAGTACTGGTCTCTTGTTAACCACAGCCGATTCTTCAGCCTCCTTAGTGAACAGAAACTGCAGTATATTTAAGATATGACACGAGTGGCCTAGAGCACTGCTCTCAACCTTTGTATTGCTGTCACCGTTTAATACAGTTCTTCATGTTGTGGCGAACCCCAACCATAAAGTTGGTTTTGTTCCTACTACATAGCTGTAATTTTGCTACTGATTAATTAATTTTTATGTTTTGTGCATTGGTGTTTTGCCTGCATTTATAGATCTTGGAATTAGAGTTGTGAGCTGCCTGCCATGTGGGTACTGGGAATTGAAACCAGGTTCTCTGGGAAAGCAGCTGAGTCATCTCTCCAGACCTTGCAGCTGTTAGACATTGTCAAATGGGTCACAACCCACAGGTTGAGAACCCCTGGTCTAGAGTCTCCCATCAAGGAAAGTTCAAAGTCTCTCTGAAATGTCTTAAGTTGGTCACCCGTCCGGCATCTGCATTTCCCTCAGCATTATCTCCCAAGATCTCAAACAGCTCATTAATCTCTACATTCAAAGACTTCCACAGTCCAAAGCTTCAAAAATGTGTCCACAATCCTTTCACAAACCTCATGGTCAAATCCATCACAACAACACCTCTCTCTTGTACCACTTTTTTTTTTTTTTTCCTAGTTTGGTTTTGGTTCATTTGACACCATGACACAAAGCAACTTGAAGAGTAAAAAGTTTATTTGGTTTATAGATTATAGTCCATCATCTGGGGAAGTCAGGCAGAGTAAGGAACTGAAGCAGAGACGATGAAGGAATGGCTTGCTCAGTTACCTACTTTATAGAACCTAGAACGGCAGGAATGGCGCCACCCACAGTGGGCTAGGGACTCCGACATCATATAGAAACTAACAAAACATACCAGGCATGTTCATCCCCAAATCTGATGGAGGCTGTTAGATATGATCTCCAGAAGAGCCTCTCCACTGACGCAAAATAACTCCAATTAGACCAGATTAGACCAAATCAAAGATGCCCACGTTTAATGAATGCAGCACTCCCGGGTGGTCGGGAGCACGGGTGGGGGAGGTGGGGGGAGGGTAAGACAGAGAGGGAGAGATCATCAAAACCCGCGACCATGTGTTTCTCTTTTCAGTGTGAGCCTAAATAGCCCGTGGGAGTGGTCCTAACCCTCCCTGAGGAGGGGTCAGCACTTCATGGGCTTCCCTATGGTGGAGTCGGACCAAGGCAACTCCCAGGGGGAAGGGGCTTAGGATGGATGTCAGGGACTGGGGTGGTGTTTCCAATCAGAGGTAATTCCTTAGTTGATGTTCCCTATTCCCAGGTGTGTCAGATTGACAAGTGAAGCTAACTATGACACTTGGCTACTTAGAGATCTAGATAAACATATTTTTATTTATTATATGGATTTAAATTCGTTTAGGAGGAATAGCAACCAAATGTCCAGTGGATATGAAAAAAAAATCTACATTAAAAAATCATTGTTTAAAAAAAAAAAGAAATGAAGTAATTTCAGACTATCCCTTCAAAAATGAAAGAAATGTGGTCTCAATTAATAAACATAATTTGTCTTTTGGTCAATAAGGGGCCATGCTGAGAGGAATCAATCTGCAAAGAGAAATTCTATTTTAAATAACTGGTCAACATTCTAGGTTAAGTCCAGCAGTGTAGGCTCAAATCTTGTAGCTCAATGTCTGGGAATCACAAAAAGAGGTGGTGCAGGCCGTGGCGCAAGGGACGGTGGAGTCACGATGCAGAGGACACTGCTTGACAAAGTTCCAGCAAATCTTCACCGAGGGTTCAGTTGCTGGGTGCCGTCTTTTACTTTCATCTTTAGGAGCAGATGCTTGCATGATGGGGAGTTTTCTGCCTATGCAGCACCTGGGGAAATATATTCATGTTCCCAAAAGAAAGTTTGAAGACAGGGGGTCTTGGCTGAAAGGAAAAGAGAGTCACAGTAGAGTCTTCCTTATGCCCCAAGAACTGTGGCACCAATAGGACCGATTCTGAGAAATTTCTTGTTCAGCTCTGGATACAAATGTCATAAATGTATCCTCTTCTGTGGCTCTGTCAATGATAGTTAGGTCAGAAATGTCAGCACAGGCTCGTGGGCCCCTATAAACCTGTTCCTGCTATAAATCCCCTTCTCCAGGGTATGCAGCATGTAAGAGGGGTAACAGGGTATGGATTCCTCCAAGAGGGAAAAACTCAGTTGCTCATCTTCCTGATTCGGACACACCATTGCCCTATACCGGAGCCTTTATAGAGAGAATAAGAATAGTGTGGGTTGATGGAAAAAGAATGGGCTGCAAGGATCTTCCTCTCTGGGATCCTATAAAAGGAGCAGGCCCTATTTTAAAACTAAAGAACAGAGAAATGCTACGATCAGCCAGTTAAATGCTTATTATAAGACGTTTTGCAAAGCTTGCATTCTAGAAAACATATGATGATTGCACACATAACTTGGTGAAGGCAAAAATAGTTCCAAACTGTCTAAAGTGCATGAGCAGCCAGCCTAGACATGGGCAGTAAAATAGTTTTGTGCCTGATTTGACAGACACTCCCCCAAGGCGTTGTTTCAGATAAGACTGTTCTGTAATTTTTCTTTTCACCCTGAACATTTAATGAGAAAGTAAAAATGGGATCTGGGGCTCTGATGCTGGCCATATGACTTTATGTGGTTAATATGCTGTATAAAGAGAGAGAACAGCTGAACCCTCCGATGTGCGTTCGTCTCTTTCTTCCTCAGCCGACTCCACACCCCCTCGTTGGAACCTGAACCCCACTGAAGCTGGATTTCAGCAGAGAAGAGTACTGGAAGGAACGGTTGGCCCTAGGGGGAGTTGGCAGAATTGGGGTTGTTCCGTCTTAAGCTCTGTCTCCATCTTGTGGCCATTTCGGATAATGTAGCTGGGGTTTTTAGGTAACAGCATATAGAAAAGAGGCCCCCAGTGGGTCTGGTTACAGCAGTCTCCAGCGCCCATCTCCCTAATCTACTTGGGGAGAGAATATGTAAATCATGTAGGTTTTCCAGCTTCTATAGCAACTCTAGCCAGGCTCTTCTGGACTAAGTGCCACCTAGTTAGAGACGTGAACAACGACATACTATCTACTGGTCAAACACCACATCTGCAGGGTGACCCCAGTGCCTTCAAATGACCTCTTGGTAAAACTCAAAGGTGACAAAAGATGTAGTCCCTGAACTGTCAACCTGTTAATTTAGGAACCCTGCCCCCAGCTGTCTAACCTGGGTGAGGCCATTTTCCTCACTCTGATCTTTCGTCTCCCGCGTTCAAGCACGGAGCTCAGCCCCTTTCCTCACTCTCTGTGGTCTTTAAATTTTTTTCCACTGGATTAATGGATATTTTGATGTTCTGTAAAACCATGTTTATTAGTTTTACATATAGTCGTGTAAAGCCATACAGGTCTTCTCTGTCTCCTTTGTGGGTTCAAATGACTGAGGTTAAGCATGTTCTGCCTGTTGCTGCTCTCCTTAGCTTCCTGGGACCCTTCCTATTTATGAGTAGTGTGACCAGATTATCATAGTAGTTGAGTCGTACGTGGGTCACCTGATCTAAGAAGGGCTTCCCCAGCATGGCTGCTGTATCTTCTCTTTCTTGTTGGGACCTTCACTCAGTATGGCAGGGTTTCTGTGTCCTGACAACAGACATTCACCTTAGGAGCGGTATCTTCTCTGACATCTTGTCGCCTACACACCTCACTGATACTGCATTTTCTAGCCTAGGATCTGGGATCCGGCATTCTGTTCTGTTCTTGTCCATTTACTTACTAGCTCCGCTCTCCTGCTCTTGCCACTAGAGGTGAAATACCTTGGGAGTTTATTTTGGAACAGGGGTAGAGCATATTGTGATCACTTAAGTTTGCTTTGTGAGACACCAGCTGCGATACCGGCTAGGGATGTTGAGGGGGACCAGCTAGGCCACTCTTTCCCTAGCATTCTGGCCCTCAGAAATTGGAAGATAATGAATATTTTAGACAAGGGAGTTCTAGCTTGATATGTTACACATCAGTGATGTAAATGCAAGGGATAAACAAGCTGTAACCATGCTGTGAGACAATTAGGCAGAAATGTTAGTAGTGACGCATATACAGCAACAACGAACCCATTACACAGTAACAAAAAGGCAGGAAAAAAACACATGTGATTCCTCACCAAGGTCTATTCCCTTATTTGGTCACTTCTTTATGCTTCACTAAAACTCCAAGGTCCAACTATCAAAACACCAAGGTCCAGTCATCAAAATTCATTATTTGGCTACATTGGCTAACATTGAGTGACTTAAACTCATCCTAACACAGACTCCCCCCTTTTCTCCTTAAAAACTACTCCTGCAAAAAACAAAATTTTTAAAGCAAGCAAACAAATAAACAAACAAAAAACCAAACCAAAACAAAAACCCTACTGCTGTTTTTACAGTCCAATCCAGAGGCAGCACGCCCACTCTCTTGTCTCTTCTCTGGGGTAATAAATCTCCTTTGTGCAGAGAAGTGAGTGTCTGGGTATGTTCAGTGCCAGCTCTGAGTCCCACGCAGTCAGCATTAGTGATCCAGAATGATACACTGGTGTTAGGATAGCAGAATGCAGCGATGACCGTGAGTGCTGGGCGAGTGTTGGCTTTGCACAGGCGATGCCTCTGTTGCCCAGGCAGGAGCTTGCCTTGTGATTGTTTAAGCAATTATTTTGTGAACTGTTTGGCTTGTGTGGTGTTTTAGAGCCCAAAAACTTGAAAAGAAGCCTGCTGGGTGTTGTGGCACTCGCCTTAAATCCCAGCACTCAGGAGGCAGGTAGGCAGATCTCTTTAAATTCAAGATCAGTCTGGTCTACCTCCATGAGTTCCAGGAGAGACCCTGCCAAAAATAAAAACTAAACCAAACACATACAATAGCAAATAAATGAATGAATAAATAAATAAATAAATGGCCTATTTTGTAAAGCAGAAATTTTGTAAATGCAAAGAGATACAAATTACATGACTTTTTCTTTGGCTGTTTTCTTGTCCCCCCCCCCCCAACAAGGTTTCTTTGTATAATAGCCTTGATTGTCCCAGAGCTCTCTTAGTAGTTCAGGCTGGCCTTGAACTCATAGAGATTCTCCTGCCTCCCAAGTGCTGAGATTAAAGACATGCACCACCACTCCTGGCTTATATGGCTATACTAACAAATTTCAGTGTATTTTTAAAAAGTTTATGAGTATTTAAAAGTTTTGCAGTTAGTAGTTTTTTAAAACAATATTTTTATTTTTTGAAAATTTTGAACATGTAGACAATGTATCTTGATTGTACTACCCTATCTAAATCTCCCCAGAAACAACCCCCCCCCATATGTCTGCCTTTCATCTTCATGTCCTTTTTAATTAATTTACCCTTTGAGTCTAATTAGTGTTCCCTATATACACATGATTGTGGGCAACCTACTAGTGGCCACTCCCATCCAAAGAACATGACTCTCCCTTCCCTAGCTGTCAGTCATCAGCTAGGGCTGCAGCTTCTGAAGTCCCTCTCCCACCTGTGCTGGAATCTTTAACTGCCTCCATCATGCACAGGTAATCACTGTGGCCAGACAAGGCATTTCACAGCAGCCCCGCCCCCTTCGCTTCTGTTTCTTACATTCTTTTTGATTCTTCTAACAAGATGTTCCTTCAGCCTGGGGGAATTAGTAATTCTAAGGACAGACAGGTTGATAGCAAATGAAAGCATAATCAGAGAATGGAATTTGTAAGATTCTAGGCAGTCTACTAACTAGACAGATCCAAAATACACGTGAAAATATAGCTTATGTTTCGTTGTGCACAAAGTATGTAAGCAGTAATAATTTCAGTCTGGTGTGGTGGTTCTGGTGTGTGCGCGCGTGTGCGCTCTGACAGAATGTTTTTAACGCTCACAGAAGTGTTGATTTCTAACAGAGGGACTGACATATGTATGAAAACGCCATAATGAAATTAAAGTAAAAAAATGGAGTAAAGAAGGGACTTCAGCTTCATCCTTTCCTTCCTTATCCCCTTCTTTCTCTTCTCTCTATTCTCACCCTGATTTCTTGGTTTTTCCTTTAGGGTCCAGGAAGGAACTCACCAGGAGAAAGTGCATTAAATTGATCAGGCCGGGAACTTCGCTCACACCCTAGCAACAAGCATCAAGTCAACTATGGTGGTTAAAACCCAGAGTTTAGTAAGACTTAATATGATGGAACCAAGCGGCCATCCTAAGCAATTTAGGACTTGAGTTCATAGATACTTATAAATCTCTGGCAAGATTTGAATTTACAACTCCTTATAAACCTTTTGTTTTAAATAAAAGACCTGAGTCGACGAGGATGGGATTCGAACCCACGCGTGCAGAGCACAATGGATTAGCAGTCCATCGCCTTAACCACTCGGCCACCTCGTCAGGGCATACCAACCCCGTCACGTGGCTCAACCAAAGTTTTCTAGCACCACACTGTGGTGCTCAGAGGGACTTTGGGGGCAGTCGGGGACACGTACTTTGTCCCCAGAAGAATGAACTAGAAACCGAGAAAGTAAGAGGGGCGAAAAAACTCCAGCAGCAACAACAAAAGGAGCTGGGATGTGTGCGCTTTCGCAGCGTTCAGAAAAACAGTCACCTGGATAGGACCTCCGGGAAGGAGCATCTCTGCTGATGTTGGAGCGTGTGATCGACGTGCTGGAGAGGACGCCCCCTAGAGCCCGTGACGCGCGCGGGTTCCCACCCCTGTGTGTGTGCTGCCGACCTCTCTGGAGGCTACTTCTAGGAACGTGGTCGCTGGCTCAGAGTAGAGGGTACTCAGGATCCGCGGGTTCTTCTGTTTAGTAGGATCCCTGGACTCTTCTCCCAGGCTATCGGCACTAAAGAGACCCTGATTTCTTTCTGGCTTGCCTAGTTGACATTTGATTTTCCAAGGAACGCGGTGCTTGAAAAAGTACACGCATGCGCGCGCGTGGGCCGAGGGGCAGGCAGAAGGGCCGGGTGGAAAGGAGGGAGAAACAGGGAGGGTAGACGCCCGGAGCTACAGGATGATTCCGGAAAGGAAAGAGGTGAAAATAACTATTTCAGTTGTTTTTGTTTGTTTTAGGATATGGATAATGAATAAAATAAATAAACATGGATAGGGATTACTGACTAATCAGGGCCATAAACGTCCGCTTGAAAATGAGTTAATAGCAATTTTTTTGGTTGTTGGTTTGTTTTGGTTTTTGTTTTGTTGAGACAGGATGTAGCCTAGGCTGGATTCAAGCTCGTGGCAGCCCTCCTGTTTCAGGCTTTCCGGTGCTGGAATTACAGGCATGAGCTACAGTTTCCTGCTTGAGAAGTGTGTGTCCTTCCTTCCTTCCTTCCTTCCTTCCTTCCTTCCTTCCTTCCTTCCTTCCTTCCTTCCTTCCTTCCTTCCTCCCCCTCCCTCCCTCCCTCCCTCCCTCTCTCTCTCATTCAAGATTTATTTTTATTTTCGTGTATGTGTGCGTGTCAATGTAGAGGTATACATACATGTGCATGCGGATACCGGAAGGGGGCGAAAAAGGGCGTGGGATCTTCTGGAGCTGCTGGGACCGACACTCAGGTTCTCTGGAAAAGCAAGAAGGCTGAAGCGTCTCTCTAGCCTCGGAAAGCAAGTTTTCCAAGGAAGAGAAAGGAGATTTCAGAGGAAGGCACAGAGCTAATGTGAACAGGCAGTTACGATACAGGTCAGATGGAGAATGAGTAATGGAAAGGAAGGCGTCAGGAAGATTCCTCTCTGGGTCCTGGTGAATCAATCACCGCTAGCACGGGAAGAGGGAGAACCGGGTGCCTCACTGTTCAGTCAGGACTCTTCTCCTTAAGAGTGCACCAACATCTTTGTGCTTGCTTTTGTGAATTCAAGAGTTGCAAAGAGTAGTTATTTTCTTCCATGAAGAGCCGTTGTGTTGTGATCTTGCTGCATGACCTGCTTGGTCCAAGCAGTGCCTCCTCAGCTCTGAGGTTCCCATCACCTTGCTCTCTGTGCCCAGTGTGATTCTGGTTTTTGCACCAAGAGGAATCTATACTTCACTGTCTTCCAACAAGTCATTTTCTTCACGGAGCGTTCTTGACTTTTCTCTTTAACTTAGCTGAATCCCTTACTTCTCAGCTTACAGCACTGATTCAAAAATTCTGATTCAAACTAATCACATGCTTTAAAGTTTCACTTGCTTCAAAATATGTGTAAGTGAAACAGTGGCCTTCTTATTTTCCTTTAGTAGTGGCAAAGGTTTTTCACTATTTAGTATTAAAATAATTTATTAATTTAGAGACAAGGTCTTTCTGACCTGCAACTTGTGATTGTCCTGCCTCAGCCTGCCTTGGGCTGGGGTGTGCACCGCTGCCATTAGCTCCCGATTCTGTATGTGTTCATGTGTGTGGGCGTGCACCTGTGTTTGCATGCATGAGGAGACCAGAGGACAACTCTAGTGTTGCTTCTTATAAGCAGTCCACTTTTCTTTTAGAGGCAGGGTCTCTCCCTGCCTCCTGGAACTCGCCAAGTCAGCTAGGCTGCCTGTGACCCTTCGGGTCTGCTTGTCTCTGCCTCCCCAGCATTGAAATTACACACACATATGGCATGCTTGGCAAAAACCAAACCAAAGTGAGGGCTCTGGGGCTCTCCTGTGGTCCTGATGCTTAAGGCAAGCACTTTACTAACTGAGCCATCTCACCAACTGACCATCCCCACCCCCCAACCACATTTTTTTTTTTGTGGCTGTTGTTAGTTGACCTGCTTTCTGCCTTTTCTTCCACAGTGTTCCCTGAGACTGGATGCAGCTGTGATGTAGCTGGATCTGCTGGGGCCGGATTCCCCACGACCCATGGACTTCTGCATCGTGGTTTTGGGATGGTTTCCACATGCTGTAAAGTGAGGTTTCTCTGATGAGAGGGATAGCTACATTTATCTGTGGGTCTCCTGGTGCGGGAGAATTATCTGTATTCTGCCAATCATGTGTTTTAATAAAACATGGATTGGCCAGGCAGGAAGTATAGGTGGGTCAACCAGACAGGAAGTAGAGGCAGGGCGATGAGAACCAGAGAATTCTAGGAAGGAGGAAGCACATTCCCCAGTCCAGCCCAGACCACCAAAGAAACAACATGTGAGCTGCCCTGCTGAGAAAGGTACTGAGCCACGTGCCTAACATAGATAAGAATAATGGGTTAATATAAGCTACAAGAGCTAATAAGAAGACTGAGCTAATGGGCCAATCAGTTTATAACCTAATGTAGATCTCTGTGTGATTTTCTTTGGGACTTGCCAACTGTGGGGTACCAGGTGGGACAGAAACCCCACAAGCAGGCCCTCGTGTTACAGTCCCCAGATAAAATGCTGGCATGGCACAGTGGTGGTCGTAGATTCTTTCCTAAGGCCCAAAGCGTCAGTATTCCCTGGGAAGCTGGCTAGGTATGTAGCACCAGGCATGATTTCCCTCCTGTGGAGTGGGACTTAAGTCCGTCTTGACAACTGTGGGCTGCCACTGACATGTGAGTACCACTTGCTCCACCTTTGTGCATGTTCTAGCTGGTTCTACTGTTATGTCAGCTTGACCTAAGGTAGAATCATCTGAGAGGAGGGAACCTCAATTGAGAAAATGCCTCTGGAAGATCCGGCTATAGGGCGTTCTCTTAATTAGTGATTAAGGGAGGGCCCAGCCCATTGTTGAAGGTGGGTCACTGCAGGGCTGGTGGTTCTGGATTCTGTAAGAAAGCCATGATGAACAAGCCAGTAAGCAGCGAGGGCTGGAACAGCACTTTAGTGGTTAAGAGCATCGATTGCTCTTGCAGAAAACCCACTTTCAGTTTTCAGTAACCACGCAGCAGCTCTCAGTATCTGTAACTCCAATTCTGACTTCTGTGGGCAGCAGTCATGTGGGTGGAAAACATGCATTTATGCCAGTAAAATAAGCATACACAAAAATACATGTAGTACAGTGTTATTAATGATGGTAATCATAGTCCCAATGTTGCTTACTTGGTCTCTTGAGTACATTCCCCTTGCCTAACTGGTTAGTTTTCCTTCTGTGCTTGGGTTTGGGCCCAGAGACTTATGACTGCTAGGCAAGTGTTGTACCCCTGGTCCTTTGACCAGTATATCCCCAAACTTGTGGGTCCTCAGTCGTGGTTCCTTGTTCTGTCTTCTTAAGAATGTAAACCCTTATATAACTGAAATCATGTGGCATTTCTCAATGTTTGCATATTTTACTGAACATGCTGTTTTCAGATACCAAAATTTCCCTCCTTCTCCTCCTCCTCCTCCTCCTCCTCCTCCTCTTCTTCTCATCTTTTCTCCTTTTCCTCCTCATTCTCCTTTCCCTCATCATCATCTTTTTGTCCTCCTCCTTTTCTACTTCTTTTTCTTCCTCCTCCTCCTATTCCTCCCTTTTAGGCCCATCACCACCTTTATTGTAGGATGCCTTGCTTTTTATTCATTTTATAATTTCTTTCCTTTTGTGGTGATTATTTTTTATTCATTTGTTTATCTATTTCAACATTTTTATTTCAGCATGCAGAATAGTTGACTTCATTATGGCATTTTAATACCTGCTAGGTTTTTGTTGACTCTCTCCCCATCTCCTCCTCTCCTATTGTTCCTCATTTCCTATTTCCACCTAAACCCTTAGGATTTCTTTCTTTTAGTGAATGAATATATATTTCATTCATTTTACATATGACAGTTTTATGCAATGATCAGACACTTAGGTTAAATCCGTGTGATCAATGAATGCTTTCACGACTAAACATAGGAGTACAAGTGTCTCTACCATTCAGATTTCATTGGACTATAAAGAAGAAAACTACACTTATCTTAAATGCAGTCAGTGACTCTTAGAAACAGTACATACCTACAAAATCATACCTGAATGTTTACAGTAAGCCAGAAACCCTTCCATGTTCCTCTCCTGTCATGTCCTCAACAAAGCAGGGGAATTTCCTGCCATGAAAGACCCTACCTTGGCTCTTCCCTGCCTTCTACCAGTTTGACATGCTATTCCGGCCAATGGGAGCATTGACCAGCACTATTCCGACATCTCTCAGATCTTCAACACAGCCACCAAAATACGTCCAAGCCAGGCACAGTGGCATATACCTCTAATCCCAGCAGCTGGAAAGTTTGAGGCAGAAAGATCCAGAGTTCAAGGCCAGTGTGGTGATTTGAATAAAAATGACCTCCATTAGCTCATAGGGAGTGGCACTATGAGGAGATGTGGCCTTGTAGGAGGAAATGTGCTTTTAGGGGGTGAACTACGAGATCCCAATTGCTCAAGCCAAGTCTAGTGTGACATTCATTTCCTGCTGCCTTCATATCCAGATTTGGAAACTCCCAGATCCTTCTCTACCACTGTTTCTTCCTGCATGCCACTGTGCTTCCCACCGTGATGATAAAGGACTAAACCCCTGAACTGTAAGACAGCCTCAATGAATTGTTTTCCTTTATAAGAGTTGCTGTGGTCATGGTGTCTCTTCACAGCAGCAGAACCCTAACTAAGACAGCCAGTCTCTGCCTTAAAGCAAGCTGAGGCCAATTTAGGTTACATGAGACTGTGTCTCAAAAAGAAAAAGAAAAAAAAAAGAGAAAAAGAAAAATTTCAATAGCCAGAATGCTTGCTATTATTTTTGGTTAGGTGTATGTGTCTGTGCACATGTGTACAGATGTCTGAGGAGTACAGATGTCTGTCTCAGGATTCCAGAGGTTCCAGATCCCCCTGACCCACAGCTGTATGCAGCTGTAAACTACTTTATGTACTGGGACTCAAACACGGGTCCTATGCAAGAGCAGTATGTGCTGTTTACTGCTGGCTTAGCTCTTCAGTTCTCTCATAGTTTTTAAAAATAAAAAATAACCTCAGAGAGGTAAAAGGAAGTACTTATTAAGCTTCTGCTACTCTAGTTTCTCTCCAATGTAATAATTCTTATAGCTGTTTTACTCTCGCAAATGATGGAGAGCAAATCTAGTTAATGATATTACTATATTCCGTTATTTTTACTTTGTTGTATTTATTTTATTATTTTATTTATTTTATTCCATTCCATATCAATATATTTTGAGCTTATTTATTATCTTATAAATACCGTACCAAAAATCTTTAAATTTTTTTCAAATTACATTTGTTTGTGGGAGTGGGGCATGCACATGTCATGGCACACCTGCAGAGGTCAGAGGATAGTTTAAGAGAGTCGGTTTACTTCTTTAACCACATGGGACCTGGGGATCAAGCTCCGGTTATCACCTTCAGTGATAGTGCCTTTTCCTGCTGTGCC
Source organism: Microtus agrestis (assembly GCA_902806775.1). Classification (NCBI taxonomy): domain Eukaryota; kingdom Metazoa; phylum Chordata; class Mammalia; order Rodentia; family Cricetidae; genus Microtus; species Microtus agrestis. Next base: position 828,726 of record CADCXT010003042.1, read on the forward strand.
GCTCCCTCAGTCCTAAACACCATTCTGTTGTAAGTGTGGAGCTAAGGATATGTTTTCAGTTGTGTTTTTCTCTCTGGTTTGGTTCTGGAGGTTGAACCTGAGCCTTGTTCATAAAGGAAGTCACTCCCGCAGTCCTGCCTGGACATTTTCAAGTAGCTAACAACTGCTCATCTTGTTTGATATTTAGGCAATGTGTTTGGAATGTTATATATAATTTGCAAATTGTATATCTCTAGTGAACACCTATATCTGAAGGATTAGTTCTAGAAATGAGGCTCCTGAGTCAAGGAGATTCAGTACAGTAATTTGTGCAGGTTCCTGTTACATCACTCTGTAAATCTTCACTACCTGAAGCTCAGTGGAGAGAGACCTCCATCTGTTGTGCAGAGTTCACATCAGATGTTCACAGATGATGTAATAGAAAAAAAAAAGATCCCTGGGTCCCTTTAGCCCCCTAGGATCTTTGTGTCAGATACAGGCTGCTTGCCACAGCTCTACTGTGTGAGACTATCTTTACCTGCTTAAGCTTTTCTTACTTGATTGAAAAATAAATATAAAAAGAAGAAAATACTAACGGCCATTTGAAGCCTTTTCTTTTCTTTTTTCTTTTTTTGAAGAGATCAGAACAACATGGTTTCTCAAATCTTACTGAGCACGCCAACATTTAGCCAGATGTCCATCCCTATGAATCAGTATCCATGGACTGAAAACTGCATAACCAAGGGTCAGAAATTCTTGAAAATGCAATGTTAAGGAGTCATTCTTCCAAGAGAATGATAAACGTAAAGAAACGAAACAATCTGTCCAGTAGAAGAAAAGAAAACAGAGCATCAGAAGGAGGACACTCTGAGCAGCTCTCAGCTCAGGGGGAGTTCTGTAGAGAAGCTTGGAGTTCTGGAGGTAGAGGACATGCTGGTGGTGCTTGTGGAGAAGAAGTACTATGTAGCCACTGGCGCCTCCCATGGCTCCCTGAAACACAGCATCTCTCAGGACCATGAGCATGAGAAAAATGTTGTTTATTTTCTGACTTTCTTTTCTGAAATAACAATATTTACCATTACTCAGTTGCAGTGTGTTTGTACCTCTGTTTCTGATGGAATGGAGGATGTTCATGCTGATCACAGAATTGAGAATCCAGAAGAAAAGCAGGGAGAGAAGCACATACCCTGGAGACCTCAGTTTGAGACTCCCCCACCCAGATGCTCTGGGACTGATGATGATGGCCTGGACCACAGTGAGGAGACTGCTGGTGCAGATGGAGAGGCCCCGGGCCACCCTTCGTAGATAAAGAAGAATGTGACAGCCTAAGTCCCCTAGGAAGTGTCTCAGACCTAAGGCTTCAATTGTTATTTGCATGCCCTTAAGCAAAAGCATTATAATATTTGTAAAAGCCAAGTGGATGAGAATAAGATGTATGGATTTCTTTCTAGAGCCCACAAAAGTGCATATTTGATTGACAAAAACAGAAACATTAGCCATAGTGCCAAGTCCAGTTAGAAGAAGAAATATTGTTATTTCATCAACATTCAAAAACACTTCTAATTTCATGGTCAGAAAAATTTTGGATCTTCCAAGTAGAGTTTGAGGAAATGATATGTATCTATAAAATATACTTTATGTCATAGTGTGTTTCTGTTATATAAAAGATGTCCCTGACACGCATTGGAACAATTTTCCTATCTAAAGAATTATACTTTCTTTTTTTCTCTTGTTAGTCTTTATGGGACATCTTGTACCTGAAGTGGGATCTGTGGGAGAACATAAAAATATTTGAAATTACAAAGCATACTTATAATAGCAAATAGACTTCTATATTAGCAAATTAGATTACATGCTCAGATGTTTACATATTCCATGTATTTTGAACCTCAACATGTGTTTAAATAAAGTCAAGTGTTCACCAACCTTGCTTTTCCTATTGAATTTTGTTACCACCCCTGTGGTTCAGTTCCCAACAGCAACTTCCCTTCCCCTCTCTCCCTTCTGCACACCCAGTGAACAGACACTTGGGTAAAAAATTGTGTCAAGCATGGTGGCTCACGTCTGTAATCCCAGCACTTGAAGAAGGGTGAGGCAGGAGGATTACTGGGGATTCACTGCAATTACATTCAGCCTGACCAACACAGAGAGTTTCAAGTCAGCCATAGTCACATAACAAGACCTTGTCTGAACCTCTACCCCAAGAAAACCCTAAACACCCCCCAAAACAAAACAAAATAACCCTACCTTACAGCACCAACATTAGCCGTTTTCAGAGTGCAAGACTTTCCTTCTTCTGTAATGTCTTTTGTTTTGTTACTATGTGATTTTTCTTTTAAAATGAACATGGCAAAGACCTGTTTTATGCACTGTCTCTAGTTACTGTGTCTTTGATTCATATATCTTTATACTCCAGAGGTGTAGGTCACTATGCCTTTCTTTTATCTTTTATCTTCAAGATCACTGGCAGCAAGAACTGTGTGAACATTGACTTGTACCTTAGTCTGCGATGACACAGCCTCATGAGTTGGGTACCTTCTTTCAGCCTCAGTTTCCGTGGCTGCAGAATGAGAGGTTACAATCTGTAGCCACACGTTAAACAAAGCATGCTGTGATTTGAAATTCACAGTCCATAGCGCACTAAAACACCAGGCATGGCAGTAAGGACGGTTATAACAAGGAAGTTCAAATTAGAGCTGATTAAAAATTTAGTTAGAAATGTAGAATCCTAAGGAAAAAATTTCAGACTATTCCCCGCTATCCTCATGTCATTAATAAATACTTTTATGTTTTTATGATTTGGGTCTAGTGTTTTCCATCTTTCCAGGATCCCTACCTTAATGTTAGTGAGGACCCAAAGCCCCCAGACAGGTTTAGGGTCAGCTTTAAACACCTATTACAATGCTTCCGTTAGTTGTTTACTGAACAATTTGAACAGTAGCAAGGGACAAAGTGGGGAATTACGTTCCTAAGTAGCTCTTGAATTATTGGAGACTACTTAAAAGGCCATGGCTTACGCTGAGTTATGTAACAACCCAGGCAGGCAACTGTGCCCATTTCAGACATAGTTCTCCCAACTAAAAATGGGAACAGTGCTTGATGCTTCATAAAATTAAGTCTAGCTTACAATAGATTACATTAACTCATAACCTGGTCAAGTAATAGTTTTCTCCTTCATACTGATATATAATGATGAAATTGACTCAGAGGTATAGTATGTTATCTATGAGACTGGGAGAGACTTTGAAGATGAGTGCAGAAAACACAATTAAGACACACATGGTGGGGGGAAAAGGGGAAGGATTTGTGGAATTAAGATCTTAACAGTTAAAGACAAAGTTTGTCCATATATAAGAGACAAAAATGCCTGAAGAAATCCTGTGAGAACTGGTAATGGTGTCAGTCATGTTACAGGTGAGAGCAAAGGCTTAGAGAAGAGAAATGTTTTTGCTTTTTTCCCCCTAGGAACTGGAAAAGCTCTTGCATCAATTCTCATTCTCCCCCCAAATGAAAGAGGCAGCACATGCAAAGACCCTCCTTGAGCTCCCCAAAGGCACTAGCTCCTAAGCATGGAAGCCTGGCACTTAACAATCTTTCCAGCCCGTAGCACAAACCTGAGGAGATCAGGCTCATCAAGCCCTGTGCTGTGAAGTCAAAGAAAAACCAGCTAATGTGCTTCTGAGGGATATTTTCCAGCCCCAGGGAGGACTATTAAAGAGTGGTCAGGTGTGCTCAGGGTAGTGGCTGCCGTGTAAGCCCATCTCTGGGTTCAGTCTCTGGCTAGGGGAGCCTTCCAGGGTTGTATTTGAATCTTCTGGATTTATAGAGTTCTTGTTTTCAATAACAAGAGCTGTCACTGGGCTTCAGTTTTCTGTTCTCAGTGTGTAGAGGAGAAGGAAGCCCTCTGCAGAATCTTGTCCCTGGAGTACAACTCTCTCCCTCCCTCCACAATTACTACCTAGGTTTGTTCTAGAAGCTGTTTCAGTCTTAATTGGAATTTAATTACTTTATACAACAAACTATAGAAATGATTCTTGAAGATACAGTCTTGAGTTTAATTACCTTAACAGAAGGACATGCAGTGAGAGAACAGCTGCCAGGTTCTGTGTCTCGAGTCCCCTCTGTCTCCAGTCCTCTCTTCACCTTCACCAAGTTCTGTAAATTAGAAGGAGACTTGCTTTTCAGGCACAGAAGAAGCAATGTCCTCTTCCTTCCCTTGACCTGTTCCACACATGAGAGTATGACCCATGCCGTCCATCTCTGGAGATTCCACTTTCTGAGAAAGTCTCAGATACACAGTGGGGAGAGAGGGGTTCTCCTTACTGTAGGCACCTTGATGTTTCAAAGTCTTTCATGAGTGATTGCTTCCTTCTTTAAACAACAACTGGGACACCCCCAAACCCAGTGGAATTCCATGTGAAAGACGAACCCTGTCCCATATCAACGGTCAGTACGTACGAGAAGGTTATTGACTGAATTATTGATGGAGGCAGTAAATTTACTCAGGGAGCCAAATTACTAGGTGAATGTAGGATAAACCGTGTTCTGCAAAATTGTGTGTCCCTTATTTGATATTGAGTTAGAGTTTATCTTTGAAAATCTTAGTACATTCCCACTAATTCTACTTGCCTTCTCAGCAGGGGTCAATACTGTCACTACTTGGTGGAGAACAAGTAGGTACAGTTGGTAATTACAGAGTCCATCAAGATGGCAGTGTCCCTGCTTTCTGTGTATTTCATGATGGGATTCTCATACTGCATTACCAAGACGAAAGGCAGGGTGGGGCCTTGTGAGAAATTTCCTCTGGTCTATGCTGACATACTGGTGTGGCCAATGTGCAGTCTTGTGCAGGCAAGCATATTGTGAGCTTTCATGGGTGTAATAACCCTGTCATGTTTAGAAGGCACTATCTCTCAGCAGGTGTGCCGGTCCTCTGACACAATCTATTTGCCCCCTCTTCTTAAACGTTTCTTGAATCTTAGATGTAGGGGACGTATTGTGGATTTATCAGTTGAAACTTGGTACCTCATGTATATATATATGAGGAGTTTCTTATTTAGGGTTTTAGATTTTTGCAACGACCATAACAACTTTTATAAAGGAATACATTTAATTGGGGCTGGCTTACAGTTCAGAGCTTTGGTCCATTATTGTCATGATAGGAAGCAGGGTGTCATGTAGACAGATATGTGGCTGAAGCGGTATCTGGGAGTTTTACATCCAGATCAGTAGGCAGCAGGAAGAGAGTGACACTAGCCCTCGTTTGCTTCTGAAACATGAAACCTCACCCTTAGTGACAAACTTCCTCCAACAAGAGACCACACCTACTCTAACAAGGCCATATGCCCTAATATTTTCAAATAATGTCACTCCCTATGAGCCTGTGGGGTCCGTTTTTATCCAAGCCACCATAGTGGGTGAGGCTATATTTATCTGTTGGTATAAGCACAAGTATTTGGAACACAGTTTAAAGCAAAGCTGATTTAGGAAAATGGCAGTTGCAGGTTTCTCCCCTACAGTCTATGGCCTTTCCATCTATGGGATATTGGCTAGGTTTATAGATAGGGTCAAGTATGAGTTTTCTCTTATTGAACACCCATCCTTAAATTCAATTAGACAGCTGTTGGTTATCCCCAAGATATAATGTTGAACCATTAGAGATATCTTGCCAGGTCAGTCATTGTGGTTTTTAGGCTTTACAACCGAATACAACTGCTGCTTGCTTTTCTCCCTTAGCAGTGTGTGCATGATCTTATACTACTATTAAGAGGTAGCTCTCAGAGGGGAGGCTTCCAAGTCCATAACCAGCTTGATTCCCTCCCAAGTCCTTTATGTGAAGTTTGTGATATCTCCAGCAATAGGGTCTTGCCTTCAGGTTCTGGGAGGTAACAAAAGATGATGGCTATATCCTATATTGTTCTAGGGGTCTTTGGACAACTTTGAGCAATAACTCAAAGAGCAGTGTTCCTTGCTAGACACTAGGGTTGTCGTTAGTCAGTGGTTTCTGGGAGAATTATTATCCTCTGTGTGGGTAATTTGTTTAAATATTTAAATTGTGTGTATGTGTGATGTACATGTATATTTAAGTGTTTATATATATATATATATACACAGAGAGATGAATAATATGCATTTTTGAGTCAGCTTATAGAGTTTCCCTATAGCCTTTCCAACATCCTTCATGTTATCTCTATTCTTGTTTCCTCCTTTGTATTACATTCCATCATCCTCCCCTTGTGTTTCTTTTTTACAATAAATTTATTTTTCAAATGATTGTATAAATTTTTAAGTGATGGGTAAGCATTTCCCAGATATTCATGTATTTCAACTTAACTAACCCATTGTTCACTTGATATTTAGCAGGTTTCTTCATAAGGCTCCTGGCTTCAGTGAGTTCACATAATCTATGTGGAATTCTTCAAAGATTAGTATTACATGGTTCTAAATGTCTGAAGAGGGGGAAGAAAGATTCAAAGAGATTCAAAGAGTCAAAGACGATGGATCTAGTTTACACACACAATAGTTAGCATTGAGAAAAGAGACAACAAACCTGTAAACATGTTGATTATTTATTTTTAAGATTTATTATATATATATATATATATATCATGTTTGCCTTCACGTCACAAGAGAGCACCAGATCTCATTATAGATGATTGTGAGCCACCATGTTTGGTGGGAATTGAACTCAGGACCTCTGGAAGACCAGTCAGTCAGTGCTCTTAACCTCTGAGCTATCTCTCTCCAGCTCTTGATCAATTATTTTTAATAATCCACAATGTGCTTGTGTATGCGGGGACACTTGTGTATACACATATGTCAGAGCATCACTTTATACACTGTATAATCTTAGCGGTCGACAGCCTTGCACTGTGACTGTGAAAAATCATTTAATGAGAGCGGACAGCCTCAGTGTTTTGATGAGCTCTCTGAAGGGGCTCTGCAGTTGACATGGAATCTCCCGTCAAACTGTGCCCATCTGATTCCGAGGGGATAGGGAACAAATGATTAGACTTACTCACCACAGAGAAGGTTGTTATGGTCATGAAAATAACAGTGATCAGAGTAATTGAATATAGAGAACCTTTTTGTATTTTGGTCAACTGATTGTGGTATCTGATAACTGTAAGACTCGAGTGGCCTAGAACTCTACCTGAGTTCTGTATGAAATATATATGGGAAATCACCAGTTCTAGATTCATCTGACTTGAAACACTAGAACTGTTCATCAGTGAGTTCCCAGACTCAATGTTGAGTCTCATAGCTCATAGAGGGTTAAGCCAGATTCCCTTTCAAAGATACTGCCACAAATACATACTCTCAATCAATTTTCCCCTTCTTGGACAAATGAACTGCACTCAATTCTTAGGTTACTTTGTGGTGAGAAATGAACTCATTTAGACCTTTCAGATTCGATAGGACACTAGTCTAAAATGACATTCATCTTTAGAATTTTTTTTTAGATTTTTATATTGTGTTTGTGAATATTTGCCTGTATGAGTATCTGTGTACTGTGTGCATGCCATGTCTGGAAGTTGGAAGAGGATATCAGAGCCCCTAGGAATGGAGTACAGACCGTTGTGAGCGGCCTGTGGGTGTTGGGAATTGAAACAGGGTCCTGTGGAAGAGTATTCAGTGCTCTTAACCACTGAGACATCTCTCCAGCCATGGCACTGGTTTGTAAAGGTGTACTGTAGTTTTAAAGGTAAAAGGTCACTGTTCCCTACCAATCTGAGTTGAGGTTTCACAAGGAAAGGTGATCGATGAAGGTTTTTGTATAAAATTCAGATTGCCTTGTGAAGATGCCAATGTTATTTGATAATCTATATTTATTTATAAGTAGTCTCTTGTTTCTCCAAGGACACTTTCAAAACTTTATTTATTGTTTAAATTTTTAGCGATTTACGATGTGCCTGGGTGTGGACTTATTGGTTTCCTGCTGCAGACTTGCATATTCTCTCTCTCTCTCTCTCTCTCTCTCTCTCTCTCTCTCTCTCTCTCTCTCTCTCTCTCTCTCTCTCTCTCCATGTAAATATGGAGTTGATATCTGGTGTCATCTTCCACTATCACTCTCCACCTTATCACTATTTTTGATTCACATGTGTGTGTGTGTATAGCCTGCACATGGAGGTCAGAGGGGAACTTATGGGAGTAATTTCTGTCGTTACACTATGTGGGTCCAAGGACTGAACTTATTTCATCAGGCTTTGTGCCATCTCACCCACCCTCTACACTTTGTCTTCTGAAACAGGATCTCCCTCAGAGCTTATAAATTGGGTAGTTGTACCGTGAGCTAACAGGGTCTTTCCTACGACACCTTCTCAGTGCTAGAGTTGCTCATGTCATTATGCCTGGCTTGTTTTATTACACATGGAACCTAGCGATCTGAACTCAGGTTCTCAGGCATGCACAGCGAGCACATTGCTGAGAGAGTCATAGCCCCAGCTCTGCCTCCACCTCCTTCGCTTCTTCCTTTATCCTCTACCCTCCCCTTCCTCCCTTTCTTAACCCCGAGTCCTGAGATAGCATACACACCCACACCTGCCAAAACTCTTTGATCTGAAGATACCTGATTTCAAGCATTTTTTTTAGTTATCATTTGTTCAAACATTATGAAAGGTTTTGAAGGCAATAATCACTGCGAGATTCATGTTCTTATTTTTATTTTACTGGCAACAAAATCTATGAAGAGAAGAAAAAGTCACTTGATGAAACTACTATAAATTCTATATTTTCAAATTCTGTTTCTTACACATGTAGATTTGCAACAATTTTAATTTAGCATTTCCCTTAGTTTTATTTATTTTCTACATATAGCATTACAGCCATTTTAATTTTGATTCAACTTTGCTTTTCTGGAGAGAAGCCCAAAGTGGCACCAATTTAAGAAACTCAAAATCCAGTCTATTCTTCCTGATGCTGTATCAATGGTCAAGCATCTCCTGTCTATTCTTAATGCTCAGCAATCTTCTCTTGTGGTTCAGATTTTACACATTGTTCTTTACCCCATCCCTAGGTTCTTATATCATTTCCTTGTGAGTCGGTTCTCAGAAACTGATTTAGAAAGCACTTGTGTGGTCTAGTCTTAATGATAGATACATTTAAAGCTTGTAAGAAGAAAACCATGAGACTAAGATAAGATATTTTTATATTCACACTGCAAAGTAACAGTTTTACTGGAAACTAGTTTAAGGAACTATAAGATAAAATTATAACAGAAATTGCTAACAATTTTTTTTGTGCAACCACACACAAAATAAATATGTACTCACCATTGTAAAACTGAACCATGATGTACCCAAATGTTTACAGAGGTTCTCGCCAGAGGTGATAGAAATGCTGTTTTCAAATAGGGTACAAATATGTCTCTGACAATTCTAGAGTTTTGTGTTTAGAGGTTGTATAATAAGTTATCTATCAGTAAGAATTTTTCATAATGGGTTCACTCAATAGCTGGTAACTAGAACCGTATTCTCTACCCAATGCCTTGTTGCATGAATCCAATTGCAGAAACTGTCAATTAAATTAAAGTAGAATCAGATCCTTTTGCAGTTCTTTGGGAACAGAGAAATGGATAATGTTGTGGAGAGCCCACATGCCTACAAAGGGCAGCTACAGACAAGTCCTCTCTGCTTAAAAACTCATTGATTTTTCCATACTGAAAAAAGAGGAATTCACATTTTCATCAATGCAGCAGTTATGGGAGGATCTAGACTGAAACTTTCCTGTGCATCCATTATCCTATTATCACACGGTCTATAATCTATTTTCCTGTAGAAAGTCGTCATGCACCCATGAAAAGTCTCAGTGCATTGGTGTCAATGGATTCTATTGACTGAAATTGCACAGTACCTGTCATCCCAGATGAAGGTGTTTTGATTCTTCATCATTTCCTTACAATTCCTTTCTATGGCAGGATAATTGTTAACCTTTTTTGTGTGTTTAGGAAGCTACATTTTCCCTCATTTTCAGAAGTATTGTTTACTTGGGATCAACAGTGAAAAAAATGACAATAATTGTAAAAATAAGACTTATTGATTCTTTCGTGTAAATTTTCATAGTAGAAAGTTTGGGAGAGACACGAGAGAGATGGCTTTGTACTTAAGAGCACTGTGTGCTCTTCCAGAGCACCTTGGTATAATTTTATAATATATAACATTTTCCCCGGTAAAATTCTCAAAGAACAAATGTTCCTGTGGCTATAGAGCTAAGATAAGAAATTCCTGTCAGAAAAGAGAGATATTCTAGTTCTCTTAATAAAATTTACCGAATTTGTTCTCACATATCCTACTGGAATCACAGTCCTGAGAAAACCATTTTCACAATCTTCAATCAAAGCCCCTTATCTGGGGTGCCTAGCTGGAAGAGATATTTATATCGCTGTAATTTGCTTAGATCTTATTCAAGTCAAGGCTATGAGTCACCAGGATTACTGTTTAAGAATAAAAACATTTTTAAAGTGTTTTGCTTGAATTTCGTCTTACCCACAGTATTAAAGAGCTGAGAATTCTTTCATGCTTAGTAAACAGATAAATGAGAAAGACAGTTTCTCAGTTTCTTCCAGTGAGCATGCCAACACTCAGCCAAAAGTCCATCCCTGTGAATCAGCACAAGGGGGCTGAAGATTGCATAACCAAGGACTAGAAATTCTCGAACAATTATGATCTCAGAATTGTTTCCTAAAGAGAGACTTAAAAATAGAGAAAAAGCACAGTCCGTCCAATAGAAGAAAACAAAACAGAGCATCAGAAGGAGGACACTCTGAGCAGCTCTCAGCTCAGGGGGAGTTCTGTAGAGAAGCTTGGAGTTCTGAAGGTAGAGGACATGCTGGTGGTGCTTGTGGAGAAGAAGTACCATGTAGCCACTGGCGCCTCCCATGGCTCCCTGAAACACAGCATCTCTCAGGATCATGAGAGGGAGAATAATCCATTTTGTTTTCTGACTTTCTAGCATAAAATGACAATAGCTGTAACCATTCTTAAGCTGTGATATATTCAGGTTTATACTTGTGATGGAATGAATTAGGTTCACACTTATTAAAGCATTGAGTATCCAAAAGAATGAAAAGAATGGAAGGATGTGCCATGCAGACTGTGGTCTGAGCCTTCTCCATCCAGATGCTCTGGGACTGATGATGATGGCCTGGACCACAGTGAGGAGACTGCTGGTGCAGATGGAGAGGCCACGGGCCACCCTCTCCAGGTAAATTAGGATTTTACATCCTATGTCATCTAGGAAGTTTCTCAAACCAAAAGCTACCATTGTGTTTGGCAATCCTTTTGCAAGAAGAATTATAATGTTTGTAAAAGTCAAGTGGATGAGAATAAGGTGTACGGGTTTCTTCTCAGTGCTCCCCCACCAACTGATCATATAATTCACAGAAACAGAAATGTTCCCCAGAGTTCCAAACACAGTCATGAAGAGGAAAACTATTTGCTTAGTAAATTTCAAAACCATGTCTTCCTTCCTAGGTAGAAAAATTTGTATTCCAGGCTGCAAACATTTTTCAAGAAAGCATCAGAGAAGTTAGACATGGACCTGAAAAGCACACTTTTCACAATAGCCTTTTCTAGTGTGCAAGAGACAGCGGTGGCCACATGTAATGTTGCAGATTAGCCCTTGAAAAGCCTCCTTTTCCCACCAAGGACTCTGGGATATTGTGTGTGCTCTGACACACAACATTTGGTTACTACCGTTCAAAATCTAAAGTTTTAAAGGAGACTTTTAGTTTTGAGCTCTACTCTAGCAAATTTGACTTGTTTAAGTGTGTGCGTGTGTGTGTGTGTGTGTGTGTGTGTGTGTGTGTGTGCGTGTGTGGATTATCTTTGTTAACTCTCAGCGTAGTTGACTTGAACTTCAAGTTTCTCCAACCACAATTTCTTCCTTGTTTCTCATTCTATTTCATATTTACTCCCCAATTCCCAAAGCCTGAGGCTCTTGCTGACCCTGTCTGCTTCCCCACATCACACAGACACTGGGAAACACTGCTGGGTCGGCACCTGTAACATCTCTCAGATCTGCTAACTTTACCATCCACACTGCCCCCTCCTTTGCTATTCCTTTCTTACCTGTATCTTGCTTAGTATAACCATTCCCAGGTTTGCATTTGGTTTCAAAGCTTTATAATTCAGATTTCTCCTTTTAAATTTCTTGAGATGAACCATTATGTGATTTCACTCCATACATATATATAATAGTTCCCAATGTCAAGTCACAGTGAATAACTTTTCTACATAGGGTTCAACAGTTAAAGCTGAATCATTAAAAGACATCCTGGAAAAGACTGTTGGGTTAAAAACTCATGTAACTACCAGGTTGCAACCAGGGAGGGCATCGAGAGGTATCTTGGGGGCACTTCCTAAAAGAGTGGGTAGCAGAGGGCTGTGATCTCAGTGGATGTCTTCAGGGAATCTGTGACCCAGAGAGTGACCTCAGGGCACCTAAAGGAGTTTGGAATAATTCTGGACCAGGGGATAATGATGAGCTGGATGGGAAAGGGGGTCAATGAGATATCATGTGCTGCTATGAAATGAGTGATTTTTGAGTTACGAGTCCTCGGTAATGGCTACATATAGCACGGTATGTTGGGGCATACTGCTGAGAATGGGGATTCCCCCGTCTCAGAGGCCATGGTGTCATTTGTCTCTGTGGGGCCTCGTGAGCAGCAGCTCTGCAGGTTGCTTCTCCTGTTTCTTTTCCAACCCGTTTATCAGGCAGGCTACTTTGTTCTACATCAGTCTGAGCTGACCCAGAATTGAGATGTCGGCAGGATGCTATTCTTCATGTCTGGGAGCTCCATTCTCATTTCTTTGGCACCTTTTCTAGTATAAGAGGAATCTCGATATGTCATCAGTTTGTGTGCTCTGAGTACTTGGAATGCCTCTGTTCCCCTTGCTCTCTCCTGTTAAACTCACAGGATTGCTTTAAATATCATGTCTGATCTCACCTGTGACTCGTGTGACCTTGTGAGTTCATATTGCCTCATGACTCAAGAAATGTCAGTTATTGCCTTTCAACTGCTCCTCTGACAGAGGGGTAATTATCTCCTGTATCATTGAATCCCAGAATTCACGATAACCTTCTATATGTCTGTAAATAATGGACTATGCTCCAGATATTAATAGCAAGCATACCAGCATAACTACCTTCATTAGCACATTTAGAATAATCATGAAATATTTACATAGAGATTAGAATCTGTAAGATCCCTGCGATCTTTTTGCCTCTAGTCCTAATGAAAAATATTTCATGTTTTCTGTTTGTTGAAGTTCCCACTTGCTAACCCTCTTTTCTTCTCTCCAAACTTTAAAGCTCTGAGTCCTATTTGAAGCCAGCTTTGGGACATCTTAAAAGTGATTTCTGTTTTCTAACTGAAGACTCACAGGAGGGTAGAGGTGGCTCATCTCCTAAATTAGCTTGTGGAATGTTTTAGTTTAAAAGGTGTGAATTCTATTTACAGAGACAAAGAATACCATATTCTGGTATAATCCCAGAACCCTGAGTTGTATTAGTGATTTCTTCCATGCCAATTAATAAGATTATTGCTCCTTGTTGCTTAGCACTGGGATAAAACGAAGATGAGCTGTATCAGGATATAGTTACTTCACAGTCTGGAGTCTTTACAGCAGGAAGTCTCAAGACAGTAATGGTAACTGTTACTCTAGTAGTTTATGCTTCACACTTGCCAGGCATACAAGAGTAAAATCGACTTACAAGTATGTATAATATTATGTGACAGAATCAAGAAATTTTAACAAAGACCTTCAAGTTTACCGTAAATGGGTTTAGGACTTATCAAGTCATTGTAAAAGAAAACACTTTGAAATATGAAAATGCCTTAAGCATATAATCTTCCTGGCTTATTTCCCTACTGCTGACAACTCAGGAGTATACTATCCTCCCGTCTCAAAGTTGTGCTTTTTATTTTGAATTTTTTAAAAATATTTATTTATTTATTATGTATACAATATTCTGTCTGTATGCCTGAAGACCAGAAGAGGGCGCCAGACCTCTTTACAGATGGTTGGGAGCCACCATATGGTTGCTGGGAATTGAACTCAGGACCTTTGGAAGAGCAGGCAATGCTCTTAACCACTGAGCCATCTCTCCAGCCCCTTATTTTGAATTTTTTTTTTTACCATTTTATATGTATGGGTGTTTTGTCGACATGTATGTATGTGCAATACTTGCATACCTGGTGCCTGTGGAGGCCAGAAGTTGTCAGATCTCTTAGGGCTACAGTTTCAGATGGTTGTGAGATATCATGTAGGTGCTAGGACAAACCCAGGTTCTGTGGGAGAGCAGCAAGTGCTCCTAACCACTGAGCCATCTCTCCAGTTCCTGTCACAAGATTTTGATTGTCTATGGAAATTTTTTATTTATTTATTTATTTATTTATTATGTATACAACATTCTGTCTGTGTGTATGCTTGCAGGCACCAGACCCCATTATAGATGGTTGCTGGGAATTGAACTCAGGACCTTTGGAAGAGCAGGTAATGCTCTTAACCTCTGAGCCATCTCTCCAGCCCCTATGGAAAATTTTTTATAACTTATTGATTCCTTTTTAAAAAGGCAAGAAGCTAACCTTAGGCAAAGACTCAGCCAGAGCTCTATCATGATACTCCAGCCTGAGGATGCCTCAGCCTTTCTGTTCCATCTCTGTATCTCCAGGAACTAGTCTCCTTTGATCTTTCTGGAGCCAGGGACCAGCTTTGTCAGGGTCAGAAGGAAACTGGAGGTCCCAGAGCCTTGCACCTGCTCCCTGGATTAGTCAGAGAGAATCTTCTGCTTTAAAGAAACTCTCCATGGCACAGCAGAAGGGATTGAAGATCTTACCTCCATGTACTCACCTGAACCTCTGTGGTGCAGACAGGATCTGGAGCAGTTCTGGGAAGGTGACACTTGCCTGGTAATATTTGTACTTTAGGATTTGTGGGCTCTTGGCTGCCATCAAATATTGCAGACTTCAAGTTTCATGTTATTACGGTGTCAGGGGAAGGAAGGCCTCTGCAGAGCCCCGGTCCCTGAAGTACAGCTTCCCTCTTTCCACAATTACTACATCTGTCTTGCTCAGAAGTAATTTCAAACTTAATTAAGATTTAATTATTTTGAGAGGAAGGATGTGAGGCGAGAAAATGAGCAACCAACTATGTTTCTGTGAACGGAGCTCCCCACATCTCCTGACTAATTTTCATTTTCCCAAAGTGACCTGGAAGGGAACCAACTTCTGACACCCAGACCAAGTCTCTTGTTAGATGAGAGTAGAAGAAATGATGCTCATCACTGAGAGTTCTGTTTGCCAGAGCAAGTCCCAAACATGGACCAGGACAGTTTAGAGTCCCTTGCTCTGCCTGTGCCCACCAGCAGGGAAGGGAAGGTCGTTGCTGTAACTGATGGTTTCATTCCTGCACATTAACTTTCTCATGGGATTTGAAATCTGAATGCCTCCCTAACCTTGGCCTTATTCCAAAAGCAACCTTTATTTAGTATAAAATTTATTAAGGCCACTTTATAACTTATGTGTGCCCAAGAGTGGTCCTTCTTTGTACTTTATATTGTAATTCCTAGGAGACCCTTCCTTTCCTGTGTGCAAAGTGATGTAAATAAACGTACAGGGCTGAGACTGGAAGAAATGATATCATCATTTTTTCCTTTTCTTATTTATTGTTTTATTTATTATTTTATTTATTGCTATATATTTTTCTTTGCTCCCCTCCTTTTCTCTCTCCTTCCCTCTGCCCTCTCCCATGATCCCTACACTCCCAATTTCCTCAGAAGATCTTGTCTTTGTCTACCTCTCATGTAAATGAGATCCATGTATGTCACTCTTAGGGTCCTCATTATTGTCTAGGTTCTCTGGGATTGTGAATTGTAGGCTAGTTTTTCTATGTTTTATGTCTAAAAGCCACTTATGAGTGAGCACATATGATATTTGTCTTTCTGAGTCTGGGTTATCTCACTCAATATGGTGTTTTCTAGATCCTCATCATTTTTTTCTTAAAGGGAATGCACCACTGGGTTGCCTTGGGAGATCCATTCGAGGTCATGACTCTTACTCTGTGTCCCATACAGATGGTGTCTCCATACTTATAAGTGCAACTGGTACATAATAGGAGCTAAACATGCTTCTCTGCAAATGCGATGACAGCTCTTGAGGAAGACCAGGATTCCATCCTCTCTGTTGAAAGGGGAATCCAGGTGTAAAGAAACTAAGTTGTGTATTGCAAATGTCAGGGTAGATAAAAAGCTAACACTTGCAAAGGTGTTTACTCCTGTTTCTGCCTGATTCATATTCAGCCACCTTGACTCTTTGCCTTGCTTAGTAAAGGATCTCTGTGTTTGGTTTGTGCTTGGGAATTGGTATTTGGGTGTTTGGGTCTATGCCTAATCTGCTGTCCAGAGGAGAGCACCCTGAAGTATGCAAGATAAAAGTGTTAGTTTTAAGAGGAAAAGAGCGAGGTCTGTGTTAGAATGAGCCAGGATGACTTGGTAAGTTTTGATTGAGTATTTTAGTTAGTTTAGTCAAAATAAGGAATTTGGATTCCTTAACCTTGATGTTTTGAGAGGTGGACTGTGGTGATCAACCTCAAGAATGAGTCAGGCATAACAAAATGGCCAGTAAGGGACAAGCCCTAGGTGGCCAGCTTTAGGAATATAGTCTAATGATTGAGCAAGAGAGAGGAAGGGGAAGGGCAAAACCTGCCAGTGCCATGCTTACCATACTCAGACCAACATGTGTCTGACAGTCCCAGGGCTTCAGCCTTTCTCCTCCCCAAGGGTGGGGCTGATTGCTGGGCTCATGTTAATTCTTTGGGTTTAATGTACTAATACTTAGATAGTGAAATAGAGGTGACAAACGTCTCTCCTTAGAACATCTGCTCCCCTACCAGCACAGTTATACCATGATACCTCTTTCCCCATTGGTCTCATGCTATGGCTCCTGTGGGTACAGACGTGGATAACCATTAGTTTCCCTCATTTATCTAACATGAGGTAGTACACAGCCGGGGGCAGCTGTTCCCACTGTAGTGTACACAGAATTCTCTAAGCAAAATGTCAAGTGCTCTCACTGTATCCACCAGATGATATACTGGGAAAAAATGGATAAGTACATTTTGTTTTTCTGTGAGAATCATTTCACATCATGTATCAAAAGTCTCTTTGTTGAAGATTTTGTACCACATTTACTTTTAAAGATGCATGAGAAAATATAGGTAACATATGGATGTGGATGGAAATGCTAGGTGAGGAACAGATCTCTTATTCTGTTCACACTGTCCACTTATGAGAGAGACTGTCCACTTGAGAGACTGTCTACTCGTGAGAGAGACTGTCCACTTATGAGAGAGACTGTCCACTCATGAGAAAGATTGTCCACTCGTGAGAGAGACTGTCCACTCATGAGAGAGACTTTCCCCTCGAGAGAGACTGTCCACTCATGAAACTCATACAACCTGTAAATATAAATGCTATAGAGAAACAGCCCTCCCCCTAGCATGCATCTACTTCGTGATATTCTGAAGGTGATCTTTAACCTAGTTGGATCTTATTAAAACCTACTTTATCTAAGCAAAGAGCAGTATTATACAGGCCGACAGCTCTTTCTCTTTCTTTTTCTTCGCTCTGAAGAGTTTCAACTCCTGGACTTGGAAGAGACCAGGAGGGACTGAGCTTCCTTCCTGACTGATGCTTGTTTGATCCTGAGCTGCAGAGAGTTGGTTCGGCTCCACATCCATCAGGAACTGATGAGGTGTTTCCGTTTCTCTTCCAGCAGGAACTGTAGTGAGCAGATGGACAGCTTTGGTGAACAGCCCTTAGCCATCCCAGGGTCCTCCAGGCAGGGCACACAAGTGACAGACAAGAACCTCCCTGGGGAACCTGCAGCACAGGGAGCTGCAGGGAAGCAGGGTCAGGGGCATCCTGAACCCTCTCTGTCCTCCTGGACCTGAGGCTGTGAGTGCTCAGCACAAGCAACGTCCTTCTGCTGGGCAAAGCCGTGGTTCTGTGGCCTTCACCAAGCTGATGTCTTCAGTAGCTCACTACCCAGGTCTCCTGGTCCATAGCTCAGTATGCACCTGGGCAGGTCAGTGATGAAGGAGCGTGGATTTACAGGCAAAGTGATTAGCAAACTCAGATGTTCAGTGTCGGCCATAGTGATTGACAGGGAGCGAGACCCTGTGCCAATGAGGCTCTGGCCTGGAGTGTGGTCTACAGACCCGCGATGGCATCATTTGAGAGTCCGCTAGCCAGAGCTTCTCCTGGTGATTATTTGAGATCTAACATGGTTAGCATTGTCCCACCTTGTCATCACTGTTTTCCTAGTGGTTTTGGAACCTGGCAACGTCGAACAATTGGTGACCAGTTTACTGTGCTATGGTAACTTCTGTTGTGCAAACCCACCATAGAAAAGGGTAATCTCTCACCTCCGTCTACCCCATCCTGTTTTCACTCTTTGGTTATGAGAGATTTTTTTTTTTTAATTTTTGACAGAAGGAAAAAACACTAAAAGTCACATGACAAGGCTGGTAGAGAGGAAGATGGTAAGCATCTACCTTCCACCTACCTAGTCTTAGGTTGCCTTGAACTAGTCTTATTTTTTATGTAAATAATTATAATGCTTAACTTATTTAATGTTTGGATGTATTTAAACATTAGGACAGATTGTGGTGTGGTGGCAAATGCTCAGGCAGGTAGATTACCAGGCCAAGGCCTGGGCTATAAAATAGTTTCCAGAGCAACTGATACCACATAGCAAAGCTGCATGCCCTCCATGTACCCTCCAAAACACTAAGGCAAATAAACGACAGTGTGAATCTTCACCCAAAAAGTCATTCAAGAGATTTATTGGGAGGGAAGAATCCAGGAGAGCAGCTGCCTATCCTAGGGTGGAAAAAGTAGCAAGTCAGCTCCCTGCTGAACAGGCACTGGGCTCATATAGGGCTGATTCCGGGCAGAGCAGAGAAGGACCAATTTTCACAGGAGCAAACTGCTACAATTTCGTGGGGGTTGGGGAGTGGAGGTAGCAGAGTGAGGGGTAAGGGAATAGGGGTTAGGGGTGAGAAGAGAGTGGGAGTATGAGAGGTGTCTGGGTGTCGGGTGTTTGGGAGATAGATCCCCCTTAACAGAGTGAAGCAGAGAAGTAGCTACTTCTGTCAGAGCAGAGAAACAACACACATCTCTTCTCTGCTGGGAAGCTCCCTCAGTGGAGCAGAGGAGAGAAGCAGTGGACATCTCTGCTGGGAAGCTCTTAGTAGAGTGGAGCAGAGCTGAGCAGTACAGTCTCTCTCAGAGAGGAGCAGGCCTCTATGTTCCTGCAGGGAAACCATCCCTGACTGGAACAGCTGTAGGTATAGCCTGACTCCAGATAGTCAGGATTCCGTTCCCTTCAGAGCTGTATCACTTACCAAACCCACATACTTTCATACCCAAACAATTTATTATAGAGTGTAAGCAAGGAAAGTCTTTTTCTCAGCCAGTTCTTTTACTGCCAGGCTGCTTTTTTTTTTTTTTTTTTTTTTTTTTGCTTACAAAAAAAAAAAGATCAATCACTTCATTATCTCTGAAGGTAATCTTCTAAGGGATATTAAAAGAATCATAAACCTAAATTTTTATTTTTTTATTGATTTTATTTATTTATTCATTTTTTTCTGCTCTCCTTCCTTCCCCTCCCTCCCTCCCCTTCAGCCCTCTTCCATGAACCCTGTACAACTTCATCTACCTTAGGGATGCTTCTGTCTGTCATGTACTGTCCCACCTGGGGGCCTTTCCAGTTGCTGATACAATGCACTGTAAATAGCTGTGGGCACAGGGCTGAGAGGAGGTGAGAGGAGCATCTCCAGTGCGGAAGTGAGAGCCAGGCTGGGCTGGCCTGGGATGTGGCTCCTGGTCACTGGTCCTGTCCTGGATGGACCCTCCTTCCTGGTCACTACTCTGGCCTAGGAGGAAGCTCCAGGTCACTGTTTTCCCTGTGTTTCTGATGTGAATCAATGAGCGTTCCTAAGTGATACACTTTTCACAAAAAGAGGCTAAAAAGCCTTGTGCCATAAACAAGAGTAAGGAACTCTGAGGATCTTCTGTCACACCCTCCAAGTGAGTGTGAACTGGGCTTGGATTCAGCATCTGAATTATTAAGAGAGCATTTTGTAGAAGTGGAGAGAATGCATGAACTTGAGGTGGTTAGATGAGGAATCGGCCCTACTCCATTTTGTTTCTGGGAACCATTTTAAGTCTGTAGCTAAGTTAAGCCTGTTGACTGTAAAACTTGAGTGTCTGTTTCAGAGCTTGGCTGTACCCTACCCCATAACCATGAAACGTTCTGTAACACACTTCCAGGATTTCCTCAACTGCTTTATGAACTCTTAACTGCCTGCTTTCTCTTCTGTAACCATGGTGCCTTGAAACATCCCCCACCTTGAGGTTTTACCCTATAAATGAGGCATGGAAAATTGAATCGAATCTGGTCTTAGGAACCCTGCCTTGGGGGAGACAGTGTTGACTTGGCTCTGATGTGTTCCCAAATAAAGCTGCTTTAATATGGTTGTGATTTGGGTCATGGTCTTTCTCCTCATTGTCTGTGAAATTACCACAGGGAAGAGGAGAGGTTCTGGAGGAACTTGGAAGAGTGGAAGGATATTTTCAAAGTATATTTAAATTTGACCTTTTTTGTTTGTTTTTCAAGATAGGGTTTCCTTTGTGTAGTTTTGACTTTCCTGGAACTCACTCTGTAGACCAGGCTGATCTAGAACTTGTAGCAATCCCCCTGCCTCTGCCTTCCAGAGAATTGTTTTAAATAATAAAAAATTAAAACAACAACAAAATCAAAACCTGAAACCATATGCAGGTAGTTTCTGAGGGCTGCAGGCTGCACACCACACACTGAAGACTCCATTCTCTTTTGTATTTAGGTTCCACTTATTAGTAAAATCACGTGGTATTTGTCTACATGCAGCTGACCTATTTCATTTAGTATAATGTCCATAGGTCCATCCTAGTGATGAGCAATGCATCCAGCATAAGGAAATGAAGAAGTTATCTATACTAGTACATCTGTCACATCTGTGATTTGTCTGAAGGGCGTTATTGAATCCCATTTTCAGTTTGCTTCATTATCATCTACTCATCATGTATTAACATTTTAATTTATGTTTAATCATTTTTTTTCTGAACACACTCTAACTTTTTTTTTTCTGTAGTTTTTGGTGCCTGTCCTGGAACTAGCTCTTGTAGACCAGGCTGGCCTCGAACTCACAAAGATCCTCCTGCCTCTGTCTCCCGAGTGCTGGGATTAAAGGCGTGTGCCACCACCGCCCCACACTCTAACTTTTAGAGGAAATTGAATAGAGCAATTTTGTGTACCACTTAAGTCCAGGCCGTCCGTGGTTATGCTGTGTCAGCAATTATGTATCTCTTGTCTATCCTTTTTTTTTTTTAAAAAAATTAAGATTGTTTTAAAGCCCCCATGCATATTCTTAATGTTGAGCAATCTCTTCATTATTCAGATTAAATATATGTTCTTTTACTCCTTCTCCATGTTCTGACACCACCTCTTTTTGAGTCAAATTACACAGAATGATTTAGAAACTGTTTGATGTGTCTGGTCATTTATATCAACTATTAGAAAAAGACTTTCACAAAAGAGCTGTGAGACTAAGGTAAGCAATGGATGTTAACCACAAACAAGTCACATTTACGTGAGAAAGACAAGGAGCAAGAGGGATGTTCAGAGACATGCTCATCTTGGAGAGGACCCTGGTTCCTCAACATCCACATCATAGGTCTTATGACTGCCTGTAGTTCTAGCTTCCAGGGACCCAATGATCTCTCTTTTCCTTTGTGGGCACCTGTAAAAATGAGGCATAAACTCATATAGACACATAAATAAAAATAAATCCTTATATTAAAAAGCAAGCTATTTTTAAATTATAACACAGAATGATGCAGATCACTTAAAAGTTTTGTGTATACTGTGTAACCAAGCAAAAAGTAAGTACATGTTCATCATTATAGAGTAAATCCATGATGCACCCACATGTTTACAGGGGTTCTAGTCAGATATGACTGATAAGATATAAAAATTAAGGCATAAACCTATCTCTAATGATTCAACAATTTCATGTTCAGTGATTATATCAATAAGTATTTTTCAAAATAGGTCTATCAGATTCTTAGAACTATATCAATATCTTACTCTGTGTGCCCAATTTAAGAAATCAAGCAGTGAATTCTTCATTTAAATGAATGTAGAATCAGATCCTTTGGCAAGATGATTAAATCATGATGAATTGTGATTCAATCCACCAAATTCTTCTGCATACTTCCAGTCATGGTAGGTGTGAAATGAGTTCTACAAATTCTAATGAAAGTTACTTTCTCAGTGCTGGAGACATAGCTCAGTAGTTAAGAGTGCTGGTTGGTCTTCCAGAGCAGCCAGGTTCAATTTCTGGCAGTCATAATTTGTTTCAGAGACATCTATTTAACTTCAGTCAGTCACAGAGTATTTGATGTTTTTTTCCCAGAAGCTGAAGGTCCCAGGCATGCATGTGCTACACGGATATAATTGCATGCAAACTATTCATACACAATAAATGAATACAAATATAGGAAAGTTAAAAAGAAAACCGAAATACCTTCAAAAAGGTGACAGTACAGAAAATGAGGTTTCTATATCACTGTCATTTGTTATGGTCTTCCTCACTCTCTTCACTTAAGGCTCTGAGTCACCAGGAAGATTGAGAATAAACATATGCTTAAACTGCTTTGTAAGACTTTGTCTACTGACAATATTGCAGGACTGAGAGCTCTTTCATACTCATTGAACAGATAAAGGAGAGAGACATTTTCTTAATTTCTCCCACTGAGCATGCCAACACTCAGTCAGAAGTCCATCCCTGTGAATCAACACAACAGGGCTAAAAGTTGCATAACCAATTGTCATAAATTCTTGAATATTTACCATCAAGGAATTGTCCACTGAAGAGAGACTTAAAAATAGAGAAAAAGCACAGTCAGTCCAATAGAAAAAAACAAAACAGAGCATCAGAAGGAGGACACTCTGAGCAGCTCTCAGCTCAGGGGGAGTTCTGTGGAGAAGCTTGGAGTTCTGAAGGTAGAGGACATGCTGGTGGTGCTTGTGGAGAAAAAGTACCATGTAGCCACTGGCGCCTCCCATGGCTCCCTGAAACACGGCATCTCTCAGGATCATGAGAGGGAGAACAATCCATTTTGTTTTCTGACTTTCTAGCATAAAATAACAGTTGCTTTCACTCTTAAACTGTGATATATTCAGGCTTGTACTTGTGATGGAATGGATTAGGTTCATACCTATTAAAGCATTAAGTATCCAAAAGAATAAAAAGAATGGAAGGATGTGCCATGCAGACTGTGGTCTAAGCCTCCTCCACTGGGATGCTTCTGGACTGATGATGATGGCCTGGACCACAGTGAGGAGACTGCTGGTGCAGATGGAGAGGCCACGGGCCACCCTCTCCAGGTAAATTAGGATTTTACATCCTATGTCATCTAGGAAGTTTCTTAAACCAAAAGCTACCATTGTGTTTGGCACTCCTTTTGCAAGAAGGGTTATGATGTTTGTAAAAGCCACGTGGATAAGAATAAGGTGTATGGGTTTCTTCTCAGGGCCTCCGCACCAACTGAACATATAATTCACAGAAACAGAAATGTTTCCCAGAGTGCCAAACACAGTCATGAAGAGAAAAATTATTTCCTTAATAAATTTCAAAACCATTTCTTCCTTCCTAGGTAGAAAAACTTGTTTCTAGGGTGCAGTTTTCCAAGAAAGTGTCAGTTAGACATGAGCCTGAAAAGCACATTTTACATAATAGTATTTTCTAGTGTGCAAGAGACAGCGGTGGACACATGTAATGTTGCAGATTAGGTCCTTGACATTCCTCCTTTTCCCCACTGTGGACTCTGGGATATTGTGTGTGCTCTGACAGATGAGTTTGGTAAGTGCTATTCAAAATGTCAAGTTTTAAAGAAGATTTTTATTTTTGAGCTCTACACTAGCAAAATTGACTTGTTAAAGTTGTGTGTATGTGTGTGTGTGTGTCTGTCTGTCTGTCTGTTTGTGTGCATGGCTCATCCTAGTTACCGCTCAGCACAGCTGAACTGAACTCCAAGATTCTCCAACCAAGATTTCTTCCTCTGTTTCTCATTCTAGTTCATATTTCCCCACTCAGTTCCCAACATCTGAGGTTCACGCTGACCCTGTCTGCTTCCCCACATCACAGACACTGGGAATCCTGGGTCAGCACCTGTTACATCTCTCAAATCTGCTAACTTTACCCTACACACAGCCTCCTCCTTTGTCTGATATTCCTTTCTTATCTGCATCTTGATTAATATGACATTTTCTAGATTTGCCTTTGACTTCGAAGCTTTATAACATCTATTTCTTCATCTTAATATTTTAAAAGTTTTTATATTGACCATTTTGTGATTTCATCCCATATAAATGTTTACTAGTTATTTTTTAAACTATTCCTCAATGTCAAGTCACATTGAATAACCTTTCCCATAGTGCCCAGCAGTTAAAGTTGAATCATCAAAAGCCATCCTGAAAAATTTATGTTACTACCAGGTTGCAGCCAGGGAGGGAGTCTAGAGGGACCTGTGGCACTTCCTAAGAGAGTGGACAGCAGAGGTCTGTGACCCCAGTGGATGACTTCAGGATATTTGTGACTCCAGTAAGTGACCTCAGGGCATCTAAGGGAGCATGGATTAGCTGTCCACCAGAGGAAATGATGAGGTGAATGGAAGAAGAGGATTAAATAAATTTTATGTGCTACCACGAGATAAAGATAAGTGCGGTTTCAGAGTTATGAGTCTTCAATATCAGCTACAAACAGCGCAGTAGTATGGGGTGTAAAGTGGTGACAGGGCTCCCCCCAATTAAGAGGCCGTGGTGGCCTTTGCCTCTGTGGCGCCTTGTGAGCATCAGGTATGTCAGTCTGCTTTACAACCCGCTTCTCCTCCTGTTTCTTTTCCAACCTGTTTATCAGGCAGGCTGCTTTGTTCTACATCAGTCTGAGCTGATTCCAGAACTCAGACCTCAGCCGTATGCTATTCTTCATGCCTGGGAGCTTCATTCTCAGTTCTCAGGCATTTGTGGTAAATATTTGGGTGCCGTTTCTAGAATAGGAAGAATCTGGTTATTTTATGAGTTTGTGTGTTCTGAGTACTTAGAATGTCCCTGTTCCCTTTGCTCCCTCCTGTTAAACTCACAGGATTGCTTTAAATATCCATGTCCTGATGATCTCAAATGTGACCTAGCCGTGTTGCTATATTTGAGTTCAGGTGGCTTCATGGCTTTAGAAATGGCAGTTATTGCTCTTCCACTAATTTCTCTAACTAAGGTGTAATCTTCTGTACTACTGTGTCCTAGAAATCACAATACAATCCCAAATATCTGAACATAATGAAACACGCTGCAGGCATTAATAACAAACACATCATTCATGACATATTTAGAATAAATACTAAGTATTAAATCAGAGATTAGATTCTGTCAAAAATCCCTGCTATCCATTCACCCCATGCATGACGGAAATACTAACAATTTTCTGGTTGTTTAATGCTTGATTTCCTGAGGATACCTTTTTTCAAATCCTCTTTTCCCTTTCTCAACCTTTAAATCATATTTGACACCAAATTCTGGGACTTCCAATAAATGATTCCTTATGTTGGAGTGGACTGTCAGAGGAGAGAGAGGCAACTCATCTTCCACATTATATTGGGAAACACTATAGGAAATTAATTTAAAAGACAAGATGGACTTGTGTTTAGAAATATGGATGGTCCCTTGTCTGGAAAGAATCCTCAAGAATCTGACATAGGTTACATCCAACCTTCCTGGTTTTCTAAAAACAAGAAAGCAAGCAAATAAACCACAACCTAAAAGAGATTACAGCTCTTTGGTGCTTAGCACTGGGATAAATTTAAGATGAGATGTTTTGGGATGGACTAGTTCACAGCCTGGATCCTTCACAACAGAAACATCCAAGGTGTTATTGATCACTGTTATATAGTGGTTTATACTTCTCACTATCTACCAAGCATATAATGACTATAGTTGAGATAGGTGTATATAATATTATGTGATACAGAAAAGAAACTTTAAGGACAGATATGGAAAGAAAACTTTCAAATTTAGAGTTATAATGTTATTGTAAAAGAAAGTACGTGTCAGTATTTGAAAAGTGGAAATCTTCAAAAGTGAAAAGGAAAATCTTTACAAACTCTTGTGATGCTGTTGAAGTTACAATACTGGCAAACAGGTGACTGAGAACAGGAGCTTTTGTTTGTTTTCGTTTGTCCTGTTAATTTTGAGACAGAGTCTCCCTATGTAAACTAGAATATCCTTGAACAACAATTCCCTTGCCTCAGTCTCTCTAGTGCTGATGCTACAGGAGTCTATCATGATCCTCTCCAGGGTTTCAAAGACATCTGAAAATCTTATCTATATTATTGAACCATTTAGAAAGGTAACTTAGGCTAAGACCCAGCCAGAGCTCTGTCATGATACTCCAGCCTGAGGATGGAGAGCAAGGTCTCAGCATTTCTGTTCCATCTCTGTATCTCCAGGATCTAATCTCTTTTGATCTTTCTGGTGCCAGGGGTCAGTCTCCTCAGGGATAGAAGGAAAGTGGAGGTCCTGAGGATTACAGAGCCTCCCTACTGCTCCCTGGATTCATCAGAGAGAGTCTTCTGCTTTAATGGAAGTCTATGTTACAGCTGAGGGGATCAAAGATCTTACCTCCATGTACTCACCTGGACCTCTGTGCTACACACAGGATCTGGAGCAGCTCTGGGAAGGTGACACTTGCCTGGTCATTTTTACTTTAGGATTTATGGGCTCTTGGCTACCATCAGGTATTGCAGACTTCAAGTTCATGTTGTCACAGTGTCAAGGGGAACGAAAGCCTCTGCAGAGCCCCGGTCCCTGAAGTACAGCTTTCCTCTCTCTCCACAATTACTATATCTGTTTTGCTAGGAAGTTATTTCAAGCTTAATTAGGGATTAATTATTTTGAGAGGAAGGATGTGGGTTGAGAAAATGAGCAACTAAGTTTCTGTGTATGGAGCTCCCTGTGTCTCTTGACTGTTTTTTCATTTTCCCAAGTGCCAAGTTGTGACCTGTAAGGGGACTGGGTTCTGACACAGAGACTAAGTCACTTGCTTTCCTTTCTTAAATTCATTCCTAGTCTGGATTAGAATAAATTATTCTCAACAGTGGGGATTCATGTGCAAGTTCCAAACATGGCCTAGAACAAGTTTAGAGTTCTTTGTTCTACATGTCCCCGTTGGTAGTTAAGTGTTGTCAGAGGCCACCTGTTTGTTCCTGGCCACCCAGATTCTAAATAACCATATAGAAACTGTATTAATTAAATCACTGATTGGCTTATTACTTCTAGCTTCTTACTGGCTAGCTCTTACATCTTAAATTAACCCGTTTCAATTATTTTCTATTTACTACGAGGTTCGTGGCCTACAGGCAAGGTTTTGGCTGGCTGCTAGCATCTTTCTCCCCTGGTGGCTACATGGCTTCTCTCTAACTCTGCCTACTCTCTCTCTAGCTCTCTTTCAGTCTGGCTTTATTCTGTTAAGCTGTTGGCTGAAAGGAGCTGTTCTTCTTCTTCTTCTTCTTCTTTTTTTTTCTTCTTCTTCTTCTTCTTCTTCTTCTTCTTCTTCTTCTTTTTCTTCTTCTTCTTCTTCTTCTTCTTCTTTTTTTTCGAGACAGGGTTTCTCTGTAGTTTTGGTGCCTGTCCTGAAACTAGCTCTTGTAGACCAGGCTGGCCTTGAACTCCCAGAGATCCGCCTGCCTCTGCCTCTCGAGTGCTGGGATTAAAGGTGTGTGCCACCACAGCCCGGCTTAGGAGCTTCTTTTTTCATGAACCAATAAAAGCAACAGATATACAGAAGGACTTCTTATATCATTTCCCCTTTTCTGTTTAAATAAAAAGGAAGGTTCCAACTTTAACATAGAAAATTACATATACCCAAATAGTTATCAAGCAAGAATTACAGTTACAATATTTATATCTACTTTATCTTTTATCATAACTAAGGAAAACTATAACTATCTATTCTTCAGCTCCATCAAAGACTCCAGAAGCATATAGTACTACTTAAATAAACAGGAAGTGCATTGTAAGCAACTTCTAAAACTCTAGAATTAACAGAGATATTTCACTGCCTGGACAGTCACCCAAAGTTCTACTGTAACATTGTGGGCACCCATCTTCAGTCTGCTGGCTCACAGTATCTGGCAGGCTTTTCCATGAAGCAGGAAAATTCAAAGACTTTTTCACCTATATTGGCACTTTGTCAGTCACTTTCTTCTGTGTCCTGAAGAATGTCTTGTAGACTCTTTTATGAAGTAGAAACCCTGAAGGGCTGTCTCACCTTCTTTAGGCAACTTCAGCAATAATTTTTCTGTGGGCCCTTCATGTACAGTCAAGCAGTTCAGGCAAGAGCACTTTCTTGCCTAAATGACTAATAAACTCCATGAGGTGCTTCTTCGATGCCTATCTTCATCTTGAAGTAGATTGATGCTGCCAAAAGCAGACATGCCTTACTGTCATGAAAAGTCTTAAATTCTTAAAACATTTTAAATGCCATATTCCATAGGTCATTGAAAGGTTTGAAGACTATGTAATTGAAATATATCTCTACATATCTAGAAAAACCTAACTAACATGACTAGAAACTTGATTATTATAGATGATTATCTACTAATCTGTATTTTTAATTATACATTACAGTTTTAAATGAGCTATACAAACACAATACCTTAATCAAAGAGCTGTAATATGCATATAACAAAAGTGATCTCAGTTTGTATTAATAATAGACCAAGACCCATACCAAGGTAAAGTATCCATCTCTATAGCATATCCCCCTTAAAATGTAAACAAACATTTATAAACAATATTTGGGAATTTGGGTATAGTTCTCTCCAAACTGCTTCCTGCTTTTTGTTGGGTGAAGTAATTTCAGGGGGTGTTCATGGTGACCTTTCAGGGGTTCTTGGTCCATCAAATCACATTAGTCTGGAATGAATCCACAGGTTCTCATCCTCTGTGGAAACAAAAGAACCTCTTTTCCAAAGCAAAACATCCTTAGACCCAAATTTTGAAGTCAAGGTACCTTTATGTTGGTTAAGCTTAGCAGCCCATACAAAAATTCAAAGAAAACACAATAATATACATAATCTAGACTCTCTGTGTATATTCCATCTTTCCAAGACTTCTTTTTCTTTACTTCTTTTATCTATGACTGTCTGTACTCTGTCTCTTTAAAGACATTTTTAAAATAACCATTTATTTCCTTTTATAACTGTCTAAATTCCTTTTCCTCTTTCTCAAGCCTACGTACATTTATCAAACACTGTCACTCACTTAGAGGTCTTCTTCACCTGAATCTATCTTTATTGCATAGCTGTAATCCTTTTCTGACCAGGGCCACTCCTTAAAATGCTAAGTGGTGTGGCTAAGACTAAGGCTGATTTGCCTTTTGCCTCCACCCAGTTCAACATGGCAGACGCTGATGACTGCCTCTGAGACTGCTGGGGGAGAGCTGTCCTCACCACCTCAATGCTGGGAACCATTTGGGCCCATGCTGTCACCAGGTAACTTGTAGCACGCTGCCCACAAACCCCATTTAAATGCTCGGCCTCCTGAAAGAGCCAGAGCTCTTCATGCACTTAGCATGAACCGGGAAGGTTTCTTAAAGGAGCTAAACAGTTTTTGCTGCCAATGCTGAGTCAGGAAGACCTCTCTTAAACTTGCTGCCAGCAAATAGAGTTTATCTAGAAAAAAATGTGGCAAACTTTTTATTTTATTTATTTTTTTTCTTGTGTGTGTGTCTAAAATTTTTTATAAGCTCTCTCCGGTTTTATGTGGAGTCAGTTGGCACATGATGGTGCACCAGTGAAGGTCTTTGTTGTAACTGATTCTTTCATTCCTTCACATTAAATGTCATATGGGAATTGAATTGAATACTTTCTTAGCCTTATCCCTAAGGAAATATTTACTCATTATAAAACTTTAATGACATTTCTAAAACTTATGTGTTCCCAAGAGTGGAGCTTGTATGCACATTTCATTCTAGTTCCTAGGAGGCCCTACCCAGCACAGATGGAAAATGATGTAAATAAATATACAATGCTAAGATTTCAAGTGATGACATCATTATTTTGTTCTTTAAGAGAAAGCACCATTGGGTTGACATAGGAGATGAGTTAAAGGTCATGACTCATACTCTGTGCCCTGTATGATGGCATTTTCATACATATAGGTGCAGCTGACACATACTGGAAGCTGAAATGCTTCTTCTGTAAAAGAAATGACAGCTTTTGAGCAAACCAGAGTTTCTATCCTCTCTGTTGAATGTGGAATCCAGGATCAGAGAAACTAAGTTGTACATTGCATTTGTCACAGTAGGCAGAAATTGAAAAATAAGGGTTGTTGGCCATGGGTCCCATGGAATCTCCAAACATTCCAGGCTATTGTCAAGACTCTAGGTATCTCCCCACAAACAGGGCACTGACAGGAGCCTCCTTAGGATGCCTGCAGCACAGAGAGCCTGGATGATGTGGTCTCAGAGCAAAATCTGTGTTTTCCTGGGTGGGAGGCTATAGAGTCCTCAGAGCCCCAATGTCCTATTGCCATAGAATGCCATGAGCTTCAGCACCCAGCTCCCCTCTGTGTCTTGAGAACGGCAGTCCCTGTGTCTGCAGCTGAACAACATGTGCCTGACTAGCAATAGGGAGGATGGAGCCCTAAACTCTGACTGTGTGGCTGGCATGCAGGGCGACCTAACAATTCCACATGTTCTATGTAGGCCCTAATGAGCGAATGGAAGTGAGAGCCAGCAGCTGGGGTGCAATGTTCCTGGGATATTTTTACACAGCACTGTGCACAGGAGTGAGGTTCTCAAGTGGGGCTTGTTTTCCAAAACACAGTGGCCTTCTCTAAATATGACATTTACCCTGGACTTTTCTATATGACCAAACATCAGTGTCACGAGTGTGTTTGTAATTGCCTTACAGCGTTTATTCTGACCAGTTCTTTAGTGCTTGGTACCCAGCAATGCCAAGCATTCACTAAGTGCAGTGAAACAGCTTCTTTCTGTGGTCATCCCCACTTTGCAAGCGACCTTCAGATAGAGGATGCTTCCTGACATCCTTCTCCTTCACTTGTTCTTCTGCTCACTGGATTTAGAACAGTCTCTGGCACATAGTAACTGCTTTGTATATAAGTAGAGGTGTTGGTGATCACGGAAGTACATTAGAAGGAACAAGAAGACAGGAATCGTTTGTGCACCCATATGAGACTAAAAATCTAGCATGTGGAAAAAAATCAAATTCTAATTTCAGGTGACTGCATGCCCTCCTGCATTTCCTGATGAAGGATGCAGCGAGCTAAACTGCATGACAGGGATGGTGGGATAATGAGAATCAACGCCAACACTCTAGAGCCCGGACCAATCTTCAATATCCAGGACAAGCTCTCTGAAAAAATGAATCTATTACCTCAATCCATTTAGTGTTGTGATACAATAGAATGGAAGAGCAAAGCCATCCCAGTGTACACAGTTCAGTTCATAAAAAACTGGGTGAGAAAAGGAATTTCTTATTTCTCAGGGGACACAGCAGGGCTTGGTAACATGGACATCCCTAACAATCAGGACAAAGGGACTGAGGCCAGCATAACTAAGTACTAAAAATGCTTTTATGTTGAGTATTGTGGAATCATGTGTCATTGTAAAGCCTATGTAGAAGGAGAAAATGAAATCTGCCCAATAAAAGAAAAGGAAACAGATCATGAGAGTGAGAACACTCTGGGCAGCTCTGATTTCTAGTCTGGAATTATTTGCTGACCTGGAGCTGTGAAGGTACAGGACACGTATGTGATGTTTGTACAGATGGAGAGCCATGGACCCGCTGCTCCAGCCCATCAGACTCTGAAAAACGACATCACGAAGAGTAATGAGAACGAGGAACAGCCACTTAACTGTGTTGCTGGGTGGCAGCATCCAGCAATACCCAGTATGCATCCCAGCTTCAGATCTGTTCGTGCTCCTGGCTGCCGTGATATAGTGAAGCAAGTTGGAGCTTATCAGGGAATTGAAGATCCAAAAGAGAAGGAGGAAGGGAAGAACTTGCCATGCAGTCTGTGGTTTGAGCTTTCTGCAAAGGGTGGTCCTGGGACTGATGGTGACAGCCTGGACCACGCTGAGGAGACAGGTAGTGCAGATGGAGAGACCACGGGCAACCCTTTCTAGGTAAATTATAGTTTTACAACCGACGTCACCTAGGAAGTTTCTAAAATAAAAAATAGCGGCTATGTATCTGATCCCTATGCAATGAATAATGATTGTGTTTACAGAAGCCAAGTGGATGATAATAACATCTATACTTTTTTTTCTCAGGACTCATAATGAGAGTATACACATGTCTCACAAATAAGATGATGTTCCCTAAAACTCCAAGTCCAGTAAGTGAAATGAAAATTAATCTCTGGAAGAGGTCCCTCCAAATCATCTCCATGATATTTCCAGAACCAGGAAAGCCCTTTTGAGAAATACAAGGAGGTAAACACCATATAGTTCAGTCCTGTGGGTGTTCTGCTTTCTTCACTGAAAAGAACAGTGTAGTCTGTATGCACAGAGTTCTCTGCTGTAGATGTCTGATTTCAAACTTGCCCCTTTTGTTCTTGCTTCCACCGATGTGAAGATGATGCTGATGTCAACTGGACATAAACGTCATGCTGATGCATTAGATGCTTTACAGAAGACAGTTCTTTATATCCTAGTCCTTAAACTCTTTTCCAGGAGAACATTTAAACAACGGCAGCATCATGCAATTTCTGAGTCATAATATTAAAAATCAACTTAGATGTCCTCTCTTCCCACATCCTCTCTCCCATCCTATACATACTCATCCCTCAAGTATTGAACTAATAGAAAAATATACCTACTCCAGATGAGTGTAATACTTGCCCAAATGATGTTGCTTCCCAGAGAAAGTTACGTGGCTTTTCTCTGTCTCCAACTCTGAATTGACTTTTACAGTAAATAAATAAATAAATAAATAACAATAATTAGGAAGAGAAGGCCCATTATCTCACCTTGATGGTGTGATTAATTTTTTGTTCTCTATCAATCCA
The DNA here is from genome assembly GCA_902806775.1 of Microtus agrestis. Taxonomy (NCBI): domain Eukaryota; kingdom Metazoa; phylum Chordata; class Mammalia; order Rodentia; family Cricetidae; genus Microtus; species Microtus agrestis. Next base: position 861,895 of record CADCXT010003042.1, read on the forward strand.
ATTGTGGGATTATATTAAAGGAGACCATCCCCTACATTGGTGCATTTACTGACCATTTCCTGAAAATGTTCTCCCAAGAAAACATCATATCTCAGCTCTTAGCTTAGGCATTGTTTCTTTGGCTCCCAACAATGGTACCTTCTAACATTTTGATTTCCAAGGCTCATCAAATCAGTGGTTTTTACCAGTCAGTAATGACAAGCAACCTACCACCCCATACTAACTTATGCAATTTTACACATAATATCCATTTTTTCTGTTTTCTCTCCTGTTTAGTGTTAAAATGAGGATTAAAACATGATCCACTTTTACAGATCATAAATAGTTTTATGTGGGAAATTTGTTTATTTCTTTCCACTTTTTAGTATTGTGTGCTGCTCACCAAATTTATCTTCCAAGCACATGTAACACTGGCATTCCTCCTGCGACAAGGGTACATGTGATGTCCTCTTTGTGATGTGATTCCAGCTACAATTCTTTATAGCTAAGTGCTGCCCACAGGTCACAAATGTGTCTCCCACAATTTCCCTGAATCCTCCAGTCCGTGCTGCCTGTTACTCTGCTTATGTCGTTCTGTCTGTGCTGAGAAGCCCTGAGAGAGGCTTTATTGCATCAGTTCCCTTGCATAAGCCTGTTAAGGGTGCCCAGTAAATTGATAACTGAGTGCTGAGGTTGTAATAATCTGTATAAACCACAGAGAGGAACGGAAAGAAAAGATGTCCTGGTTGTTCTCTTTTTTTAAAGTGCTGGAACGGTCAGTCCAATTTGGAATACACATTCTGGAACGTCTGCTGTATGTCCTTTCATTCATAGAGGAGGGAAATTTCCAAACTCACACACTTCCAGTGAATATCACGGACTATATTTAAATGCATTCATCATTGTGGCTCATTTTTAGTCACATTATCTCTGTAATGATCTTTTTATGACCGTATGTTTTTAAAGGTATACCTCTTGTTTCTCTTAGGTACCAATAATGCATATTGAAATCAGGAAGCTGTCACTGTTTTCTGAATAGTGTCACTCTTGCAAAAATTATCTATTTACCTCTCTTCAAGGAAACGCCAAAGGTCACTTATATATATATATATATATCTCCATTCATTCATTTTGAGTTTAGTTATTTTATGTGTACGAATATATGCCTGGGCACTGCTTGTATTCCTGGTGCCTGCAGAGGCTAGACAGAGTAAGGCATTGGATTCGTTGAAACTGGATTTGGAGATGGCTGTTAGCTTTGATGTGGGTGCTGAGAATTGCAGGAGTAGCAAGTGCTCTTAACCCCTGAGCCTATTCTTCAAACATATATGTACAACTTAATATGCTTTCACAGACTCCTTACCTCCACCACACTGGAACCAATCAATCCAGTCTGTGTGCATCCAGTTAAATGAAGGATGTTGCTGCAATGATGTGGTGGAGTGTTGAGCAAGTTCTAATTGGTCTTAACAATAAAAACCCAGAGCCAGAAGTTGGGGCAAATGTTAAAAGATCAGAAAGAGAAAGGAACAAGCTACAGCTAACTCTTACCTTGCTAACTCCTCAGCCAAAAAGGGTATCTTGTCTTTATAAGTCCTCAGAATGAATGCTGTCTTATGAAACCTTAGACTGCATCTGCTCCTGTCTTCTCCCACCTCATATTCCTCTCTCTGCCCAGCCATATCACTCTTGTCTCCACCTCCCCAGTTCTGGGATTAAAGACATGTGATCCCAAGTGCTGGGATCACCTTTGTGTGAGTACTATTTCTCCTTTAGACAGATTCAATCTCCTATAGCCCAGGGTGGCCTTGAACTCACAGAGATCCTCTTCTGTCTCTTGAGTGCTGGGATTAAAGGTGTGTGCCACCACTGCCTGGCCACTGTGGCTAACTAATGACTTAGTGCTGCACTCTGATCTTCAGGCAAGATTTATTTATTAGATTATAAAAAATATCAGTACAGTAGAGGGTTATACATATTCTAGAAGTTGGAGGAATACCAAAACTTTAGAAATAGAAAGTTCAGGATTCACAAGAACCTGTTTTGTGACCACCCACTGTGGATTAAAATTACAGCTTTCTCGATTCATTTATTCATCCTGTTAGGAATATTATTTGGCTTCTTTAAAAAGCATTTTTCATATGTAAATTTCATTTTGTGCAATATTGGCATATTTTAGGGAGTCAATGAACTGACCTGTATAGTGCCTAGGGAAGTGCCCAGCATGCTATAAGATCCGTTTTCTAAAATCAGCTCTGAGCATTTGTAGCCTCATGCCTGCTTTTTCCACAGTTCTCATATTCTGTAGTTTACATTGTGTCTAGGTAAGGAGAAATTCACACACACACACACAAAATGAAATCATGGTAAGGAAAGAAAGAGAAGTCCATCTGCAAAAGACTGCAGTCACTAGAAGTTATACAGCTCAGATCAAAGTCCCCAGTCCTGGGAGGGGAAAACACCCAAAGATTGTGCAGAAGCTGTGGGAGCAATAGCTTCCCACTCCAGGCTGCAGCACGGGTGCCCCTGTCTCCTACCCTGCCTGTCCTGTGTAATGAGCAGTTCTAGCCCAGTGGTCACACACACTGTCCACAGGGGTACTGAAGCCCTTCTGGATTACAGTTAGGAAATGGTAGACCATCGTCTCCCTGGATTCTGCCACTGACAGGGACCCCATGTCTTTGTCTCCTACATCTCAGCCCTCCACAGTTTCTTTCAATAACAAAGGCAGCTCCAGCCCACCATGGCATGACAGCACTTACCCATGCAGTCTGTGCAGTGGCTCAGGATGGGTATCCTCATGGCACTGGTCAGGCCCTGTTATTAAGCTGAGAACTTAATGCAACTAGGTGTCATGATGTTATCATCAGGAGTTTGGCTTTGTCAGGGGAAAAGGCTGCTTCTGCAGTCTCCACCCCAGAGGCCAGCTCTGCCTTCTCCCTGGTGCTCACATTTGCTGAACCCAGAAACTTTCTGATTCTAATTATCGTGCCTGTGAGTAGGTGATGAACAGTACAGTGCACAAGGGGTCTGGGCTTTTTGAACTTAAATTTCTTCTTTCCTCTTTCCATTCATTTACCCCTAAACCCAAAGCACCTTTGGAAGAAATATCTGATAATCCAAAGTGATCACTTTCTGATTAATTTTCAGGCATATGTTTTATTAACAGCAAAAGATCATTGAGTACAACAGACAAGGGATATGGTCAGGGTCATGTTTAGGAAAAGTCACCAGGAGACTGTGGGAGCCCCTGTGCACTCAGGACTATTCTGAATGCCTGCTGAGCGCTTTACAGTCAGTCCTGTGTATTTTGTTTTTTTTTCTGAGCTATTTACTTTTTCTTACTTAAATATCTTTCATACACAATATTTTAATCATTTCATCCTGGTCCCTCAACACCTCCTGCATCTTCCGCATCTCCCTGTGCATCTAACTCTACATTTGCTCCCTGTGCTCTCTCCCACAAAGATAACAAGACAAAATAAAACAAAAAATGCCCCAAAGAAGAAAAAATGAATAGAACCAAACAACAACAACAAACAACCTAAAAGCTCATACAAAATGAAAAAAAAGAAGCCCACAAACGAAAAATATGGGGTTCATTTTGTGTTAGATAATATTCCTGGACTTGGGGCCTGCCCTGGAGTATGGCTGAATGCCACTCAGTGACATCTCATTGGAAAAAACTGATTGTCCCCTTTCCCAGCACGTATTAATTACAAATAGCTTTTGTAAGATCCCATGTTCACTTCTTCTCAGTGCTGGAACCCTGTCTAACTCAAACCTGTGCTGTATTGTGTGTGCTGCCGCAATCTCTGAGTTCATATGTGCATCAATTCTGCTGTATTTGGAAGATACTGTTTCCTCAGAGTCATCCGTGACCTTAGTGTCAGCTGTCCCCTGCTGTGAAATAACCCTTCTGTAACTGTGAGGATGTGCTACTCTCATTGCTAGTAAAGAGCTGACTGGACAAGAGCTAGACAGATTTTTGGGGGCAGAAAGAATGCTGGAAAGAAGGGTGGAGTCCAGGAGTCCTGAGGAGACACAGATAAGGAGGAGACGAACTTTTGGTACTTAGATAAGGTAATGAACCACATGGTAGAACACAGATAAAAATATAGACTATTTAAAGTTGTAAGAGTTAGTTAGTAGCAAGCCTAAGCTATCTGCTGAGCATTTATAATTAATAATGAGTCTCAGTGTGGTTATTTGGGAGCCAGCTGGCAGGAAGAGCTGATGGCCAAAACACTGAAACTCCACCCACAATCCCTCTCCATATCCCTCCTTTGTCCTGTGCTCCCACCTCCCTCTTTGCTTCATCCTTTGTGGTGTAGGATGTCTTCTTTCTATGTGTTGCTTTCATTGGTTAAATAAAGAAAACTGCCTTGGCCTTTTGATCGGGCAAAACTTAGATAGGCGGAGTAGACAGAACAGAATGCTGGGAGAAAGGAGGCAGAGACAGAGAGCTGCCCACCATGAAACTGCCAGGTCAGACACTCTGAATCTTTCCCGGTAAGCCACAAGCTCGTGGTGACATACAGATTATTAGAAATGGGTTGAATCAAAATGTGAGAGTTAGCCAAAAAGAGCCTAGAACTAATGGGCCAGGCAGTGTTGAATGAATACAGTTTCTGTGTAATTATTTCGGGGTTAAGCTAGCCGGGCGGCGGGAAGCAGCCCGCTGCTCCTTTACAACACTTTGAGTATACTTAGAAGACTATACTCTAACTCCTGTTCCTTGGGAACCCCCCCACTATGTACCTAACCACTCTAGTTATATAAATTGTAACACATATAGTGAAAGTTTAAAAGCTAACATCCACAAATAAGAGAAACCATGCAATATGTGTCCTTTTGGATCTGGGTTTCCTCAATCAGGATGATTGTTTCTACCTCCATCTATTTACTTGTAAATTACATTTTTCTTAACAGTTGAATAATATTTCGCTGTGTAAATGCACCACATTTTTGTTATCCATTCATCAGTTGATAGACACCTAGGGTGTTTCCAGTTTCTGGCTACTATGAATAGAAAAGCAATGAACATGGATGTGCAAGTGTCTTCTTTGGAGCTGGGTGGTGGTGGCACACGCCTTTAATGCCAGCATTCGGGCAGCAGAGGCACGTGGATCTCTGAGAGTTCGAGGCCAGCCTGGTCTACAAGAGCTAATTTCCTGGACAGGCTCCAAAGCTACAGAGAAACCCTGTCTGGGGGGGCGGTCTTTAGGTATATGTCTGTGCTTGGGAGAGCTGGATCCTGAGGTAGACCAACTTTTAGTTTCCCGAGTCGTTGGTCTGGTTCAAGGCCTCTGGCCTTCGGCACATCATCATCATCATCACTGGACCCTCACAGAAACTCCTCTCTGATATCCTGCTTTTGCCTCAAGTCCTGGAGATGCTGTGGCTATTGTTCCACAGGCTCAGTCCTTTCATGTTCTCCAGCAGGCCATAGATGGGGTAGATGTTTGGGTGAACCAACTCAAGACCCAGGTTGTGGGGTTGGGGTAGCTGAGTGGTCAGTCTGGGCTGCTGATACTGCCCCCTTCAGGTGAAGGGCAGACCAGCTCTCCTAGGTCCATGCCACTGGGGACAGATCTCCCTAGTGTATGCAGAGGGGAGTTGGGGGAACAGCTCTCCCATGAAGGATGAGACCAGATCTCCTGCTGCTGTGTCCAGCAAAGAGCAGGGCCAGCTTTCCCAGGGCCACAGAAGAGCAGGGCTGGCTCAGCATGGCTCTTAGGATTCAGCATGCAGGGTTCCTATGGCTCCCTATGGTAACATAGACTCTGACCATCAACACAGACACTAGCTACAGCAGGACCACCAATCCAGACATGGACCTCAACAGCAGCTCAGGTTATGCAGATTAACATGGCCCTGGCAGTAACATATCCCTGGGACACCTACATGATCTTAGGTGGCTGAGCAGACGCTGGGCATTCCCATGGCCCTCAGTGGTAACAGGAACAACAGACATCAACTCAGACCCTAGTCACTGCCAGGCCAGACCCAGACATGGTCTTAGACAGCAGCTCAGGCTCAGATGATACCAAGATCCCAGATGGAAGAGCAGGCCACTCAGATTGGCATGGCTCCAGCAGCAGCACAGCCCTCAGGCACCAACATGGCCTCAGGCTGCAGCCTAGACCCAAGAATTCATGTGGCCTTTGGTAGCAACATGGGCCACAGATATCAACACAGACCCCAGATGTGGAAGGACAACAGATGCAGACATGTTACTTGGCAGTAGCCCAGGCCTGGATGCCACCATCACCCCTGCAGCAGCGTGGCTCTCAGACACCAAAATGGCTACCAGTGGTGGCCTAGACCCCTGACATCAGTGTGGCCTTTGATGGTAACAGAAGGTATAGATGTCAACAGATGTAGAGGCCATCAACTGAGACAGGACCTTGGGTTGCAGCTAGGGCCCAGAGGCCACCATGGCACCTTGTGGCACCATAGGTCACTCAGATCTTTATGGCCCCAACTGCAGCTTGACCTTCAGACACAAAGGCATCAGGTGGCAGTCCAGACCTCAGGCATCTTTGTGGCCTTGAGTGGCAACAGGGGTCATGAATGTCAATACAGTCCCCAGCTGTGGTAGGACCACAGACCCAGACATGGCCTTTGGCAGCAGCCTGGCCCCAGGTGGCAAGCAGGCCACTCAAATCAGCCTCTTCCTAAATGCCTTTGCTTCTCCAGTTCTGCCACTTTCCACAGCACACGGGCAGTCTGCTGCTCTTCTCTCCCCCATACATTTGCTCATCATAATGGCACCCACTTGCCCATCACCAAGTGGGCCTCTAGATGTCTTCAGATGGCTCTAACTGTGAGGACCCAGACTTGCTGTGGAATAACCCTTCTTCACACTGTGAAAATATGTTGTTCTCATTGTTAAAAAAAAAAAAAACTGATTGGCTGATGGCCTTCAACCCTCTCCCAAGGTCCCCATGCTCCTAATTTACTCAGGAGATCTTGTTTTTTTTTTCTACTTTCCATATAGATTAGATCTATGTGTGTCTCTCTTAGTGTTCTCATCGTTGTCTACGTTCTCTGGGATTGTGATTTGTGGACTTGTTTTCTTTCCTTTATCTTTAGAAACCACTTATGAGTGAGGACATGTGATAATTGTCTTTCTGTGTCTGGGTTATCTCACTCAAAATGATGTTTTCTAGCACATCCATTTTCCTGCAAAATTCAAGAATAATAATTTTTTTCTGCTGTGTAGTATGCTTCGTTTTCTCTTTTGTATGCGAAAAAGATTAATAGACATTTATCAATATCTGATCTCTCTTACAGAGTATGACAACATTTAGTCAAATGTTCATCTCTGTGGATCAGTATGAAGGGGCTGATAACTGCATAACCAAGGGTGAGAAACTCCGGAACATATAGAATTTTGGAATAACTCTCTATAAAGAAAGTAAAATATAAAGAAATAAAACAATCTGTTAAATAGAAGAAAACAAAACAGAGCATCAGAAGGAGGACACTCTGAGCAGCTCTCAGCTCAGGGGGAGTTCTGTAGAGAAGCTTGGAGTTCTGGAGGTAGAGGACATGCTGGTGGTGCTTGTGGAGAAGAAGTACCATGTAGCCACTGGCGCCTCCCATGGCTCCCTGAAACACAGCATCTCTCAGGACCATAAGGGTGAGAAAAATCCATCTTGTTATCCTGTTTTCTGGCAGAAAATAGCAATAGTTGCTGCCCCTTTTACTCTGAGTTATGTTCACACTCTTGATATTTTTAATGTAATACAGTAAGTTTATGCTGATCAAGGAATTGAGGATCCAAAAGAAGAGCAGCGAGCAATGAATGTGCTGTGGAGTCTTTAGGTTGAGTCTCTGCCACCTGGAGGCTCTGGGACTGATGGTGATGGCCTGGACCATAGTGAGGAGACTGCTGGTGCAGATGGAGACACCCCGGGACACTCTTGCCAGGTAAACCACAACTTTACAACTGGTGTCATCTAAGAAATTTCTAAAATTAAAGGCTTCTATTGTCTTTGGCATTCCCTTTGAAAGAAGCATTATGATATTCGTGAGCGCCAAGTGAGCAAGAATGAGGTGAATAGGTTTCTTCTCAGTGCTTTGGAACATGTGCATGTAACTCACAAAAACTAAGATGTTTCCCATGGTGCCAACCCCAGTGAGATAGAAGAAGACTGTGCCCTTGACAGGATCCAAAACCATCCTTAGATCTGATGCAGAAATGCTTGATACAGCAATGCCTTTGTGAAGAAATCAGTGAATCATGATAAGCATCAGCAAAAATTCCTTTAAATCTGCTTACTTTTCTGGAGGAAAGGGAATGATATATATTATTGTTCATCTATTGACACAGAACTTACTTGAAGACTTGTTTTCAAAAATCTAAATTTTCAAGCTATATATTAATTTATACTCTAAAATCTAGTCTACTTGTTCAGATTGATATATCTCACCTATGTTCTGTCTCAGCATGGCTGAAGTAACACCAGTGGCCCCAACCAGAATTTCTCTAAGCATTTTATTTTTCATTCTATCACATTCCTGTAGTCCAGTTCTGTAAATCATGCTCACCCATCTGCCATGTGGCATATACAAACATCTGTGAAGTCCTATCGTTTTATCACATTAGAGCCTGGAGCTGTTCTAGATATGTTGAAGTTTATCGTATGGATTAGAAGATTAATTAGGCATCGTGCTATAAAACAAAGATATGTTTAAGATTGGGACCTGATAAAACTTTGTTTAAAACAATTAATAAATAAAGGATCTGGCGCCCTCTTTTGGTTTCTGTGGGCACAAGTCATGAAAGCCAGACAGTTACTGGTAGGAAAAGCAGATTTTAAAAAATAAAAATTTTAAAAATAATTGGTTGGCGAATCCCTGGTATGAACTGATTGTTCTCATGGAGGGCCAGGGTGGCACTTTGTCGCTGTCATGTGACATTTAGGAGCAGCTGTGTTTTCAGGTGGCCTTGTGGCTGTTTTATCCCTGCCTTTCCCAGCACAGGTAACGTGAGAGCAGCAAGGCTGTGTGTGATTGGTGTGGCTGTTCTCAGTTCAGGCTAGGACTCTTCTAAGAGCTTCAGTCTCCCTCACTAGCAATGCATGTCACATGATGGGCACTTTCTACACAGCAAAAGAGATCAGGACGCTCAATTCAAACTTTGGATTTGTCCAAGATTTATGTTCTTGAAATGCGGTTCTGTAAGCCTCCTGCCTTTCCTTTGTATTAAATATTAAAGATTGTTGTAGACCTCCGTCCTGAAGGTCTCTGACAACATGAACTATGAACTCTAGGCTGTACCCAGGTCAATAACAGGCAGCCTCCTCTTCTAGGAATTTTAGTTATTGCCTTTCAACCCCTCTGACAAATGGGGTGATTTGTACCTGAACCATTGCACTACAGAGAGCAGAACACTGCTGTAAATTCTCAGCACATAATGAAACACGCTGCGGCTTTTATAGCGTTCCCAGGAGTGTAGATGAACAAGCCTGGGATAAAAACCAAGTATTTTATCAGAGATGAGAATATACTAAAACTGTTGACACTCAACACATCTCAGTGTCCTGATGGACTTCTCAGCTCTATTCAGAGCTCTTCTGTCTGTCCGTCTGTCTGAGACTGCCTGCTTCTTTCCAGCCCCCTGTTCCTTCCCAAAGACTTCAATGATCATATGTAATGAGTGATGTCTCTCTTTTCTGACTGAAATGGATACTGTTGGAGGAAGAAGTCACCATAATATTACAGACACCTGGAAAGTCTTTTAGGAAAATAGGGATTTTTACTCCTTTTTTCTTTTTATTTATTCTTCTCTCATACAAGACATCCTGACTACAACATTCCCCTTCCTCCACACTCCAAGCTCCCACCCCCACCCCTCTCCTTCAGATCCTCTGCTCCTCCATTTCCCCTCAGAAAAGAGCAGGCCTCCCAGGAGTATCAACTGAACACCACATAACAAGATGCAGTAAGACAAGGCACAAAGCCTCATGTCAAGGCTGAATGAGGCAACCTAGTAGGAAGAAAAGGGTCCCAGAATAGACAAAAGAGTCAGAGACACCCCCATTCTCACTGTTAGGAGTCTCACAAAAGCCACAAGCTAAACAACCATAGCACATATGCAGAGGACCTACGAGAGACCCATTACAGGCTCCGTGATTGCTGCTTCGGTCTTTAGAAGCCACAATGAGGTCAGATTAGCGGATTCTGTGGTCCTTGTTCTCATGGTGTCTTTGATCCCTCTGACTTTTAGAATTCCTCCTCTGTGGACAAGTGTGCAGCCTTGTCTCGGGCCAGCACATGACTACCTATCCAATGGGTTTACTAGGGGTGAAGTATACAATGAAAGGGGTTCTCACTTGGCAAGGAGCAGTAAATAACAGAACAGCATAGGAATTTGCAAAATTCATGCAGTTTGCAGGCTCTTTTCTCTCCCATTATACGTTCTTTGGGCAGTTCTTAGTTTTACTCTGTCAGCCACACAGGCAACAGCTGTGATTTCCCTTGGAAATTCTGTTCTTTCCTGGTCATTGTCCTATAAGATTCATCAGGGCACTGATGCGTCTCAAACTTCTTATCTGGAATAGCTAACTACAACTTCTAATCCTGGGAAATTTCCTGACACAATAGAGACAGTCAGGTACCCTTGAAACATTTCCATGTCTCACAGTTCTGGAAAGGAGAGAATATGGAAAAGACCTTAGGAATACAAATACTGCCAACTGTTGAGAGTAAATTCCCTGGACACCAAGCATAGAATCAATAGTAGAATCTGGTACATCCCAAGAGGAAGAACTACATTGCAAAATGAGGGATGGATAGATCGATCTTTGCTATACAAGGAGCTTATATTGGTGGAAGAAGGTATGGGATAGTGGGATGGGGAAAGGGGGCCGTATCAAGGTCTGCCTTTTACAGAGACAATGAAACATGGGACCCTCTTGTGGAAAAGAGAACTGCATAGAAATATCTTGAAGACAAGAAAGAATTGTTTGTGTTCGACTTAAACATTAAAACATTGTATCCTTGTTTATTACTTTTTAACTTTATAAGTGCAAGTAGCTGCCAACTGACATAAATGATCCAAGAACAGGACGTGTCTGGCTGGATATTTTGCTTGCAACAATGCCAATATTTTAGTTAAGGCTGCAAAATGCTGAATTATCCGTCTAGAATAAAGTTATATATGAGGTGGGAAAGTATATTTGAGGTAACACAAAGGGGAACAATACGGGCTTTTATAATGATCATGACCTATTTCTTAAAAGTAAAAAAATAGGACCCAATAGTAAAACCATTTATGTAAGCCTGGTAGAAAAAATCTCTTAAAAGTATGAATAAAGACTACTTGTGCTATTTGAGGCCACTTGAATTCAAGGCATCTAATGGTCCTCGGTTTTACTTGCTCTGACGTCTCAAGACCTCAGCCTGAGCCACAGTTGGACCCTGGCACCAGCCCAATCATCTGTGAGGTTCCCAGAGCTCTGTCCAATGACTGGCTTAGGGTCTCTGCTTTGACCTCATGGCACGACAGTCACACCTCTGACTCCAGAAAAGTAGTTTTCTAAATTGATTGTGCAGGGAGGACCAGTGGGAGGGGAAAGGAGAGGAAAAGGTGGTCAGGACAAATACAGGAAAATACAATGACTTAGGCATGGAAATGTCATAATTGAACCCATTGCTTCACACAGCAGCAGCAGCAGCAGCAGAAAATAAAAGCAAAAAAGAGGATGGCTTTGCATTCTGATAGATGGATAATGTTCCATCTGGATTCCAAATCAGCAGGGACAGGGAAGTGAATCTGTCAGACCCAGCTTTCTCAAATTAAAATATAAGGTTATTGCTCCTTAATTCATTATGCTAAGCGAGAACATCTTATAGGAACTCAAATCTAGCAAGTTCATGACTTTATTTCTTTAGATTTTTGTTGTTGTTATGCGATACCTGGGTCTTTCCTAGACTGGCCTTGACCTCATCAAGGTCCACCTGCCTCTGCCTGCCTAGAGCTGGGAATAAAGGCGTGTGCCACCATGTCAGTCTTATTTTGTCATCTATGTAGGTCTTAATAGCCCTCACCACCATCTAGAAACACAATGGAGATACTGACTTATGAGTTTTGTACAACATCACATGCCAGGATGGAGACTTTAAGGATGGATTCACAAAAGAAACCTTCAAATTAAACAGCACCAGGCCTGGGCAGTTAGCAGTCAAACTACAAAAGACAAAGTTGTAGGCAGAAGAAATGTAGAAATTCACCAAAAACGAAATGGATGGATTAAATTTACATCACTGGCATCCTTATAAGGTAAGTGAACTTTGAGGTTAGAGAAAATGGACATTTTCCATAGAAACCTGAAAACTTTCTATTTATTTTTAGTTATTGGAAGAAAGGAGGACCCATTAGACAAAGATTCACCCCAAAACTCCTGTGACAGCAGACCCTGAGCACAGGGAATGAAGCACCTGTGTTTCCCTGACGTCACAGCTCATGGAACTGACCCCAGTTATTTTAAAGGTCAGAAGAAGAGTGAAAATGACCAGGCTCAGCCTCTTGCCTCTACTCCTTGGTTTTATCAAAGAGAGTCAGCTGTGTGTCTTTAACAAAATGTTGCACGGCACACATGATTAAAAGAAACGGGGAAGTCTACTCACCGTGGGGCTGAGGGGCAGACAGGCTCTGGGTCCTTCTGGCAAGTGAGCCTTCTCGGGATATATTTGTACCTTCAATGTTTGTAGAGCACCTGTCACCATAAAGTATCCTCAAGACACTAACACATCACATGTCAGGGGAAAGGAAGCCCTCTGCAAGACCTCAGTCCCTAACGTACGGCTTTCCCTCTCCCTCCTCAATTACTACATTAGTTTGCCTCAAAAGTTACCTCTGGACTAATTAGGTTTTCATTATATTATAGAAACAAGTGACATGAGAAAATGAACAACAACAAAGTTTCTATGTCTAGAGGTCCCCATGCTCCTAACTTCTTTGTCTTTCTAAACTAAACCTATGAATCAAAGTAGAGACTTCTGATACAGAAAGAAGTCAGTTCTCTTTCCCAAGTCCTCTGTTGTGTGGAGGACATAACAAATGACATCCAACAGGTTACACTCTATTTTCTGAGCACATCCCAACCACACACCTGAGCAGAACAAGATGTCTTTGCTTCCTCTGAACACGTTCTAGGTCACAGTCTGCAATAAGAGATGGGTTTACTCCTTCTTCATTAAATAAATGGTACCCTGAAACAGATGGACCTCCTTTTCCACTTCAAATTCTATCCCAACACCCCTGTATCCTTGTAAAGCAAAGGCACTCCTGATACCCAATGTGGGATAAAGATCCTTGTGCTGTGAAGGAAGGAAAGTCCTTTATTGCCTTCTTTCTTGCTTTTGCAAGGGAAATTGAAGCCTGGATGGATTAAATTGTCCCATCATATTTTCAAGGGTGAATATAAATAGAAAATGAAAACCTTAATTTTTTTTTGTCTTTTACCAAGTAATTTATTGGAAAAGCCACATTTTACAGTGTTATCAGGGGACAAATGTCACTCCCATTTTGCCGTTCAATATTGACAACAATATTGACAATACATAATCAACCAGTAACAATGTGTGTATAAAAGCCTGCCAAGGAGCGGCATCCCAACACTCTCGGCAGAGGTATGGGTGGGGTCACAAGTTTGTGGTCAATCTGGGTTACATACGTAAGTGGGTCTCTTTAGTTTCAAGCTAGCCTGGTCTACATCGTGAGTTCCGGGACAGCCAGAGATACATAGAGTCTCAAACAAACACCAGTGGGGGGCCATAGTGAAACCCATTTGTCCTCAGACCCTCAGGAGATGAGACAATCCTAAATGCTTCCATGGTACAGGAAGCATGGACCAGGGGTAACCTAGCAACTGTCTCTCTAGGAAAAGACCTCAAGCCCGACATAGAATCGCAGGGGCACTTTTTTTTTTTTTATTTTCGAGACAGGGTTTCTCTGTAGCTTTTGGGTTCCTGTCCTGGAACTAGCTCTTGTAGACCAGGCTGGCCTCGAACTCACAGAGATTCGCCTGCCTCTGCTTCGTGGATTTTCACGTGCCGCATCAGCGTCCCCTTCTGTCGAAAGGCCGCGTTGCATTCCATGCACTTGTAGGGTCTTGCGTCGCTGTGGATGTCCATATGGACCTTGAGGTTGCCCTTGTGGTTGAAGCGTTTTCCACAGCTCTCACACATGTACTGCATCTCCTTCGTATGGGTCCTGATGTGATCCAGCAGGGAGGACTCATGGGTAAACACCTTGTTGCAGATGCTACATCCGTAAGGCTTTTCTCCTGTGTGGATGCGCTGGTGAACTCGGAGGTCTGAGGACTGCAGAAATCCCTTTTCACACAAGTGGCACCGAAAGGGTCTCTCTCCTGTGTGGGTCCTCAGGATCCTGCATCGGCTGAGGATCCTGAGGTAAAAACAGGTCATTCCAGTCCTGTACCAAGTCACTCCCCTGGCTCCACTCAGGTCTCAGGTAGTCTGGCTCTCTGCTCCCAGGAACGGTCTCCAGAAAAACTTCCTCTTCCTGGCTGATGCACGACTCGGTCCTTGGCAGGTTCTGTGACCCCGGACTAGCCTCGTCACCGCTGAGACTATCATCCTACAATACCACCATGTTCTCACCCCAGTCATCCACCATTTCCAAACCGGAACCACGTAGAAAGGACATCTGTCCTTGGGAGATGACATACTGACTGGTGGACGGCTCTTCAGTATCCAGCAGGTACTGCAACTCTGGGTGAGCCTGGCCTCTGTTGGGGGGCTCCTCGCTCTCTGATGGGTACTCTGCAGACCATCTCACGTCACCCCATCCATTCTTCATATCTGCAGTGTTCTCAGTACCGGGATGCCGAAAGAGGTACATTTGTCCTTGGGAGTGGATTATGGACCATTGGCGCGGTTTCCCGCCGCTCCTCAGTAGTTTCTCCAGTTCTTTGCAGCTCTTCACTCCGTTCTCTATCACTATGGCCTGCAGCTCTGGCCCCACAGAGATCATAAACTTCTCCAGGACTAGCTGGTCCAGGATCTCCTCCTTGCTATGCAGGTCCGGTCTCAACCACATAAAGCATAGCTCAGACATCCGCTTCAGATCCTGGATGGGATCAGACCCCTCTGAGGGACTAAACTCTCTGAATTTTAGGTGCCAATACTTGGAGTTGTAGTCTTGCTTTTCCGCATTTGTTTCATGGGATACTAGTGATGGCATCTCTTCTGATTGGAGGCTGTCTGGTGGTACGCTTGCAGCCATGTCTGTGATTCCTGTCTAAACAGACCTACTCCTTCAGCCACAGCCAATAAGCCCAGTGTTGGTCCCGAAGCCCCTGGTGTTGTCTTCGCTTCCACAGTCTCGATTTCTGCAAGCTCTTTCTACGAAGCCAAAACCTTAATTTTCAATGAAGCAAAAGGACAAGATTAATCTCAATTGTTTCTTTTAAAACATTTTTATCATATGTTGTAAATATATATATTTTTCTTTCCCCTTTGCGATGTTTTCAAAGTTTTGGTTTCATCAAGACAATAATCCTCCATTCTCATAATAAACCTAGAATCAATCCTAGGAAGGATCTTCATGTTTGTAATGTATGCATGTGTTGTCATTGGTGCTAAGAAAAAATATGGACTTCATTCTCTCCCACTTGACATTCTGGAGCATTTTGTTTTTCACTATTATGGAGAGATTGACTGTAGAGAGAGAGACACAGGATTTTTATTTTTTGAGTAGTGGAGAGTGGCATTTACTTGGATGTGGAGATACAAAATACCGTCCTGCGCTTCTGCTCTTGACTGTCAGAATATGTGATTGCAAGGATTCTTCAAGGAAGAGTCCTCATAGGGGCATCAGAGGGCCAAGAAATGCTGAGAACCCATTTTCATGTGCCTGCCGTGAGAATCAGGCTCTCCTGGATTAAACTACATTTTGTACAGTGACATAATGTACCACCTGAAGCCTCCTTGAGCCTTTTCTCTTGCTTGAAGCTCTGCGTGAGGGAGTGGAGTCTCTCTTTGCAGGCCATTTTGCCTTGCACCAGATGCTAGAGTCCTTATTATCTTGTTACAGATCTAAAGCTGAATATTTCCGAATCCACCTGACCTCTCCTCATCTACTCTTGACTATAACACAGCAGTGTTTTCCCCTACAGCACAGTCCTTCTTTCAGTGAGAGCACCTGGTGTTTTATTTCAGACGTGTGGAGATACCAGTACCAGCTGGGTGTTTCTAATCTGCCATCTTCCCCCGCATCACTGTTGTCATCTATCATAACCAGCAAAGCCTTTGCTATCATAGTATCACAGGGAGATGGCATCCCATCCAACACAGCCAGAAGCAGTGGAAAAAGAGGCAGTGTTTTCTTGAAAATTCCACAGTTCTTTTTCTACCGATGTTTTTGTGGCATTGGCATTTGAGAAACAATCAACATTTGGGGTTCCATGCTTGTCTCCATGTCACCATGTTCCCTGCCAAGATGGGCGTGGACTCACCGCACAAAACCGTAAGCAAGTTCCCAGTTAAATAGCTCCCTTTATAA
This sequence comes from Microtus agrestis, assembly GCA_902806775.1. Classification (NCBI taxonomy): domain Eukaryota; kingdom Metazoa; phylum Chordata; class Mammalia; order Rodentia; family Cricetidae; genus Microtus; species Microtus agrestis. The sequence continues at coordinate 878,417 of CADCXT010003042.1, forward strand.
GCTGCCTTAGCCATGGTGTCTCCTCCCAGCAATACAAGAGTAATTAAGAACCCTTATAATTGCTTTTTTTCACAAAACTCTGAAGCGAGTCTTGGATTCCTTGCCTAAAATAAAAAGAACATAGCAAAAGATAGATAAAGTGATTAACAAAATGACCTTCATCAAAATGAATATATAAATAATTATATTTATATATATTTATATATATATATAAATATAATTTATATTATATTTTATATATTTATTTTTATATTATATATATATATTTTTATATATATATAATTTATATATATTTATATATATATATTTATATATAATTATATAATATAATTATATTATATTTATATATATATTTATATATATATATGTCTTGATGGTCCAGTTGTACTAGAAGTCAGATGCCCCAGAGAGACACACACTTCCACTCCCACAGGCCCTGGGAGACAGGACACTATCTTCCTCAATGAGTATGAATCAAAAAGGATTCCAGAGGTTAAGAAAATCATTCCTAGGTTGTAAACCAGCAAGAACATTGCTTAGTGTTCAGATCTATTTTCCTTCATTTCAAAAGCATATGAGAAACAAACTTAGGTTACTTTACTGACGGGCTTTGTGTGTCAACCTGACACAAGCTAGAGTCATCAGAGAGGAAGGAGCCTCAGTTGAGGAAATGCCTCCATGAGAGCCAGCTGCAAGGCATTTTCTCAATTAGAGATAAATGGGGAAAGGCCAAGCCCTAGGGTAGGTGGTGCCCTTTCTGGGCTGGTAGTCATGGGTTCTAAGAAAGCAGGCTGAGCAAGCCAGAGGAAGCAAGTCAGCAAGTAGCTCCCCTCCATGGCCTCTGTGTCAGCTCCTGCCTCCAAGATCCTGCCCTGTTTAACTTCCCGTCCTGACTTCCTTCACTGATGGACAGTAATGTGGAAGTATGAGCTGAACAAACCCCTTACTTCCCAACTTGCTTTTGGTCATGGTGTTTCATTGCAGCAGTAGAAACCCTAACTAAGACAGTTAAATAATTTCTAAAGAAAATATTTTTAGAAGAAACAGGGAGTAAATAGTACCTTGGGACAACCATGAAACTAAAAAGAAACTTTTATTTATACTTACCCTTGAAAATGTCATTGAACAACTTAATTCAACTGTGCCTGGGTTTCCTCAAAGAAAATTGGCTATAAAGATAGCACAACACAAGCATGTTTTACACACTTTGGGTATCAGGAGGCCTTTTATGGAAGAAGGATACCATGGTTCTACGACAGGAGTCTCTTTTAAAGGCAGAAGCCCATCTGATTTTGGGTCTCACCAACTGTTTAAGGACTGATAAGGCAGACTCTGAACTGGAACCTGCTGAGGTGTAGCAAGGTTTCATCCTGCTCAGGTGTAATTGAAAGGTGCTCAGAAGCAGATGTCCAGTGTTGTTACGTCCCACATAAAAGGAAGGACTTGAGAAGGTGACTTATTCTATCCCAGAAGCATGTCTCTGATTTGCCGTTTTGGAATTTTAGAAAAGTTAACAGGCAGTGGAGAGAGGAGGACCCCTAGGCATAGAAACTTAGACAGGAGGACCCCTAGGCATAGAAACTTAGACAGGAGGACCCCTAGGCATAGAAACTTAGACAGGAGGACCCCTAGGCATAGAAACTTAGACAGGAGGACCCCTAGGCATAGAAACTTAGACAGGAGGACCCCTAGGCATAGAAACTTAGACAGGAGGACCCCTAGGCATAGAAACTTAGACAGGAGGACCCCTAGGCATAGACAATTGTTCACTTTCTCACAGTGCCTCCCTCTGTTAGAATAATTAAAACACACAGTCCATCCACCCACTCACCTATCAGCCACTTCAGCCATGTTTTAGATGTACGAGCATGGCTCTCGGACAGCTGGACTCTAACCTGGTCTTCCAGGTAGCACCCCCAGAGCCAGTCTGCATGCCTGTCAACCTGTCAGTCACCCACCCGTGTTGCTGATCCAGGACTGACCAACCTTGAACTCCAGGTAGGAACCACAGACTCAGTCACCTTTCCACCAGTCTATCCCATAATTAAGGGCTGGGCTGTATGGCATCTTGTGCCCCTGGTTCTAGATAAGGAACCCCAGGTGGCCTATACCTCACCCACCTTCTCCTATAGATGTAGTAGCACCCTGTCCCCTGCCTCCACAGATCACCATACACACCCACTGTGACCGAAGCCCCTGTCACCCAAGGATCACCTGTAGAATCCAGTGGCCATCTATAGACTTCTGAAAATTGGAAGAAAGATTTTTCTACAAACGTCAAAAGTTTGCCTTTAGGCTTGGTCAGAAGTGATATGCACCCTGGCTGAGCTGAGACCACTCCTGATACCCAATTCACATAGCAAAACAGAGCAGCCCCTAGACTAGTATTATTCAGCAGGCCCACAATCTAACAAATGGATGTAACAACAGTCAAAGATCTAAACACTCACTTAACAAAGGTGAGACAGATATCAGTTCCAAGAAACATCACCAATGACCTAAATCGACATGCCCATGTCCCATGAAACAAACGCAAACATGAATAACCAAGACATGTCTTCTCCAGGAATCGGTGATTAGCCGTTACTCTGACACTTGGTCATCTTCTATTATCAGTGTTACTATCCTTTGAAAACATCCAGAAAGTGACTCCCTTGGGATTATCAATGTTCCTTTCAAATCAGTTCCCGGTTTTAATGTGAAAGTAGAAGGGAACAAAACTGGGACAAAGTCTGAGACACCAGCACCCTCAGGACGCTGATCCCTTCCCACCTCCTTACCTGCAGACTCTGTGATCACAGTCATCATGATTCTGAGTCAGCAAATGACAGAGAGCCAGGGAGAGGCCTGGCCTCTGGGATGGACAATGCAGAAGGAGCCTCTTTCTCCTGGTGAAGCCAAACTCCTGAGAGCAATGAGAGCTGCTGAGAGCAGAGGGATTAGGGAATGGGAAACCGGATGGGCTGCTGTGGTGAGGGTCCCCCGAGCCCTGCACAGACTGCACAGAATCCTAGGCTCACATAAGCAACTGCTTACGCCAACTCCGGGAATTTACATGGGTTACGGGAGAAAATAATCTATTAATCAAGTCTGCAGGGAAACGGCTTTATGGCAGTCACCCTGAGAGAAGCTTCAGAGATGGCCAGGAACTGCCAGAAATAGCCTGGCCCCACAGCCTTGAATAAAGTTTCAAACTTCCCTCTTGTATTTCCCTCCTTATGCTACTTGCAGGATAAGAAAATCTAGTTTGGATTTGGGACATTTATCTCAGTGGTCAGCCTATCTGCCCAAAGTGTCCATTCGTTCTTTTGCCTCTTGTTTTACCTGGGTTGTCATGGTTACTCACAGATTTTTTTTTTTCCCTTGCCCCACCTATTGGTTGCTAGTGATCTGCTTTCAGGCTGTGCAACACTCTCCTGTTAGGACCACCGGGGCTGAGGGGAAACAGGCATCCTTAAGTTTCATTAATCTAAAAGGTCATCTTATAAAGTTAGTTACACCTAAGAAATGTAGGTTAGTACCCAACCCCTTTGATTCTTCTGTAATTTATCTTTTCTCCCTTGTAAGTCTGGCAACCTATCTCCATCAGAGATAACACTGTAGCCAGAACTCCCTTTTTACAATCATCCACCACCAGACAGCTGACAAGCTCTCTTGTTTGTCTCTTGTTTACTCAAGGAATGCATTATGAGAAACAGCCTGTGTAACCTTTTCTACTGCGTAAAGTCTGTTGTATTGTATGTATAAAAACTGTATGAACGAAGAGGCTCGGGAGAAGGCGAGCTGGAAATAAAGAAATAAAGAGTGCAAGACACTGAGATGCCTGTGAGTCTTTGTCCCTTAGATAGAGAAGAGATTTCCTAAAATCCTCCCTGCTTTTGAGACTTTTTTTTTTTTTACCCGGTGCAGCTTTGGGAGCAGATCTCACGGGCCGCACCGCAGAAATCGATCTAGTATGCATCTTCTCCATGTGTGCACTCAGTTTCCCCAGCACCATTTGTCCTTCTCTGTGGACCAAGCGTGCTGCACTACCAACTTAACACACAAGACGTGCTCAACTGTTGCTATAAAGGCATGGCTGATATGGAGGTAACCGGATGTTCTCTGATTGAATCTGGAACACAATAAACAGAACGGAATTCTTATCTGGTACCAAATAGATGGTCTAAAATCTGTATTATGGATATCCTGCAGCTTTGGGTCTGCATGTCAGGTCCCTTCACGTGCTGCAGCAGATCATAGATGGGGTGGATACTGGGAAAGGCAAATCATAAGCCTGAGTCTGGGTCTGGGCAGCGGTAGGGTTGGTTGCAGGATGGGAAATGGGTACAGCTGTCCCATGATCACAATTTCAGGGCTGGCTCACCCACACCCCACTACAACCAAGCTGTTATATTGTAAATAATGTCTGGTGTGTAAGGGCCAGTCATGGTAAATGCAATCATACAGATATTTGACAAAGGAACCTATTCTTTATTTTGTGGAAACTTTTGTGAGTCAGCCTGGAGTCTCGAATACTTTCTGGATGACTTCTATAAAAAAATCTACGTTTCAATTCAGGATGTTCATGAGCATTATGCCACCCAGACAAATGTACTTCTTCAAGTCCATATAGAGACAATGGTGATAACCATGTCCTTGAAATACAAGCTAAATAAATTTGTCTTAATAAAGTTAGCTTGCCTCATGTATTTATTGCAACAAAAGTAGACAAACACCATGGCTATAGACTTATTCTTGGGGACATTGCTTTTTTTCTTTTTTTGTTGACCACTCTGTTTGCTGATGCAGAAATTGACAAACATTTGAGTAAGTAAAAAAAAAAAGTAAGGCTCAAAAGAAAAGAAAGTTGCTGATAGTCTCTGTCTAGAATAAATGGATTCAGTAAGATAGGGCCTTAAATGTAAAAGAAAACACACCAGTAGCATTAATTTATCAGAGACTAATAAAAGTGGTAATGATTGTTATTTTCTTTCTCTCAGAAAGCTGCATGATGAAAGCGGCATGATTTTTTTTCATTATCTAAAATAATGAAATTTTTATCATAATTCTAAGAGATACCCTGTTGAAAGGCATCGAGATGACCCATTGGCTACATAGTGTTTCTGTTTCAAGAATTCCACCAGCATGTCCTCCATCTACAGAACTCCTCCCGGATAGAAGCCACATGAAGGACTCTCTGTCTGATATTTTTCTGTCTTTTATTGAACAAATCAGTCAAAGTACTACAAGCTTTAAACTGCTTTATTTTTCTCTAAACTTAAAAATAAACAAAATACTTAGAATTTTTCTAAACAAAATAACAGACACAACAAAGAGATCCTCGCTGGACCACAGATAATTATTTTATTTTATTTATATTTCAATTTCTATCTATCATGGTATATATAATGTACAACTTAGTTTCTCTGCATCTATATTTCCCCCACTCAACAGAGAGGGTAGAAATCCTGGTTTCCCCCAAAAGCTGTCATTTCATTTACGCAGAAACATTTCTAATTTCTGTTATATGTCGGCTCCACCCACATGTTAAAGATACCATTACACAGGGCACAAAGAGAGACCAAGTGACCTCGAACTCATCTCCCAAGAAAACCCAGTGGAGCTTTCTCCTCAAAAACAAAATGATGACATCATCACTTCTAATATCAGGCCTACACCCACATTTATTTACATCAGGTTGTATTTGATTTAGAAAAGACTCCCAGGAACTAAGATAAACAGTACACAAAAGGACCACTCTTGGACATCCTTGACGTTTTATATTGTACAAATATTGCTTTTGTTTTTTTATTTATTTTTATTTATTTTTTGCATGCCACAGATTTTTGTTAAATACCGTTTAGTTTTTCCCCTATTTTTGAAGTTAAGTTTGTAGCAAGGTAAAAGTAACACAAAAGTATATATCTCACCTTCGAGCAGCCATTATGTTTAGCGAGGCCCTTTGTCTACACAATCTCATCTTAACTTCTGAGGACTCCTGCCGCAAAGGCGATTCCCATTTGCAGGTGGAGAAAGGGAGTCTGAAGGGAGATGACACATAACAGCGCAGCTGGGAAGCAGCATGGCCAGGATCACAGCCCTCGTCCACCTAGTCAAACATTGCTTTTAGAATCAGGCCAATGTTGGTGAGGCAAATAATATTTCAAGTCTCATATATTTCATGGACAGCAATGAAACTATCAGTTACGGCAAACACCTTAACGACTGACGGTCACAGGTAGAACAAGGGACTCTGAACTTGTCCTCGTCCATGTATGGAACTTAACTCAATAAGCAGACAATCCGGTGCTGAAAATCATTTATTCTACTCTTGTTTAAGGAGGGATTTAGAAAGAAAAAAAGAGACTTGATCTGTGTGTGAGAAGTTGGTCCCCTGCCAGGCCATATTTGGCACTTTGGGAAGATGGAAAACAGGCAGGAGATTCAGGGAGCTCCGTACACAGAAACTTAGTTGTTCATTTTCTCACTTCATATCCTTCTTCTCGTAATTAAACCCTAATTAAGCTTGAAATAACTTCTGAGCAAAACAGATGCAGTAATTGTGAAGAGAGAGGGAAGCTGTACTTTAGGGACAGGGGCTCTTCCCCCTGACACTGTGACAACATGACACCTAAAGTCTGCAATACCTGATAGAAGCCAAGAGCCCACAAATTCTGAAGTACAAATACAACCTGGCAAGTGTTACCTACCCAGAGCTGCCCCAGAGCCTGTCTGCACCACAAGGTTCAGGTGAGCACATGGAGGTAAGGTCTGTGATCCCCTCAGCTGTGCTATGGAGAGTTTCATAAAAATAGAAGACTCTCTCTGACTAATCCAGGAAGCAGTTGAGAGGCTCTGTGATCCCCAGAACCCCTACTTTCCTTCTGGCCCTGAGAAGGCTGGTTCTGGCACCAGAAAGATCAAAGGAGACTAGTTCCTGGAGATACTAAAATGGGACAGAAATACTGAGGCATCGCTATCCATCCTCAGGCTGGAGAATCATGACAGAGCTCTGGCTGGGCCTTTGCCTGAGGTTACCGTTCTAAATGGATCAATAGATACATAAGATTTTCAGATGTCTGTCAAACCCTGGAGACGATCACTCCTATAATGTCAGTACTAGAGAGACTTGCCAAGGGAATTGTTCAGAGCTAGCCTTGTTTACAGAGGTACACTCTCCCTCAAAAATTACTAGGTAAATGAAAGAAAATAAAATCCTTTCAGGTGTCAGTTTGCCAGCACTGTGACTTCAACAGTGTCACTAGTGTGTGTAACATTTACACTTTTCTCTTTTGATGCATTTTCACTTTTCTAATATTAGCATAGTTTTACAATAGCCTTCTAACTCCCAGTTTGAAGGTTTTCTGTCTGTATCCGTCTTTAAAGGCTCTGGATTTTATTACATACTATTATAATACTTGTCTTAAATTCAGTCATTGTATGCCTGGCTGGTGGAGAATACAACACTCAGTGTAACAGTTACCATTGCCTTCTTGAGATCTGCTGCTATTTAGGATCCAGGCTGTGGAGGAGGACATCCTGAAACAGCTCATCTTAAGTTTATCCCATGCTAAGCAGCAAAGAACAACAATCTTTTAATTTTGTCTGTTTGCCTGCTTGCTTGTTTCTTTTAGAGAAAACCAGAATGCATGGATGTAACCTACCTCAGGCTCTTAGGGGTTAGACTAATCCTGGCATCACCTATCAATCTAAAAAACACAAGTCCATCCCTTCTTTTAAATTCATTTCCTTTAGTATTTTCCAAATAATGTGGAAGATGAGAAACCTCTTCCTCCACTGACAGTGACTTCAGTAGAAAGGAATCAGTTATTAGAAGATCAGAGCCCGGTCTCAAATATGCCTTGAAGCTTGGAAAAGGGAAGAGAGGACAAGAAAAGTAGGAATCCCCCAAGAAAGCAAGAATTAAAGAAACAGAAAATTGTTAATATTTTTTATTAATACTTGGGATTTTGACAGACTTCAATCACTAACAAAACATTTAATGTTTTAATTCTAAATATGTCAGTGAAAGCTGATGCACTTTCTATTAATATCAGGAGCATATTTCATTTGTACAAATATTTAGACGGTATTGTGATTTCCAGGACTCATAGATACAGACAATAATTGCCACTTTGCTAGAGGAGCAGCAATAACTGACATTTTTAGAGTCATGAGGCCACCTGGACACAAACCTCAGACAAGGCTATGTTGATGAAGACATAGACATTTAAAGCAATCCTGTGAGTTTAACAGGAAGGAACAGAGGCATAGCAAGTTCTCAGTACACACAAACTCATGCAGCCTTCTAATGTTGAGATTCCTCATATCCTAGAAAAGGTGCCCAAAGCTCACCACAAATCCCTGAGAAATTAGAATGGAGCTCCAGAACTTGAAGAATAACATCCTTCCTGAGTCCAAGTTCTGGAATCAGTTCGGTCTGGTGTATAAAAAACCAGTCTGCCTGACAAACAGGTTGGAGGAAAAGCAGGCTGCAAATCCAGCTGACATAATAGCTGCTCAAAGAGGCCCCACAGAAGCAAATGGCACCGTGAACTCTTAGATAGTGGAGCCCCTGCTCACACCAATATGCCTCCACTTACTGTGCTATGTGCAGTTGACATTGAGGACTTGTAACTTTTGGCAGTATATAACACCCCATTAATCCAATTCTTAGGTTTACCTCATTAGGATCTCCTGGTTCAGAGCTGTCCCATGCTCCCTTACATGTCCTGGTCACTCACTGGGGTTCCAGATGCCCTGCAGTCATTCACTAGGATCACAGTGATTTCTGTTTTCTCCTCTTCTAGAAAGCAGCACAAGTTTTTTGTTAGACACCATCGCTAACTGCAGTCTGGTAGTTACATGAAAAATTTCAGGTTCTATTTTGATGATTCAGCTTTATCTGTAAGACTTTATCTAAAACGGTTCCACAATTGGACTTGACATTGAGAACTAACTTTAAAAAATAACTAGTAAACATTTATATGGAGTAAAATCACAGACTGATCAACATAAATTTTTTTTAAAATATTGGGATGTATCTCAACTGACCTTCTGAAAAAAATATTGGGATGTAGAAATTGAAGTTATAAAGCTTTGAAGCCAAATGCAAATCCAGTAATTGTTACATTAATCAAGATGCAAATAAGAAAGGACCCTGTGTCTTTGGAAACTGGGTGGGGAAATATGATGACATAGAGGAAAAAGTAGAAAAATTTACAGTTCAATTCAGTCATGCTGAGAACAAACTAGGATAATCTATACGTGTAGACAGACACCAAATACACACTTGTGGAAGCTGATTTTACCTTTACAGAGCTTAAACATATCTCCTTTAAAACTTTAGTTTTTTTTTCCCAGTTACCAAGCTCACCTGTCAGAGCACACACATAACTCAGAGTCTACAGGGAAGAGGAGGAGTTCGGGGACCCAGTCTACAGCAGCACATGTGTCCATCACTGTCTCTCGTATATCAGAAAATGCTATTATGTGAAATGTTTTTCAGATAAATGTCTAGCATTACTGATACTTTTTTGAAAAACTCTTTCTATCCAGGAAGAAAGAAATGTTCTTGAAATTTATTAAAGAAATAATTTTCTTCTTCATGACTGTGCTTGGAATGCTGGGAAACATTTCTGTTTCAGTGAATTATATGATCACTTGGTGGGGAGGCCCTGAGAAGAAACCCATCCACCTTATTCTCATCCACTTGGCCTTTGCAAACTTCCTCATCCTTTTTTCGAAAGGAGTGCCAAACACAGTGGTAGCTCTTGGTTTGAGAAACTTCCTAGATGACATAGTATGTAAGATCCTCATTTACCTGCAGAGGGTGGCCCGTGGGGTCTCCATCTGCACCAGCGGTCTCCTCACTGTGGTCCAGGCCATAATCATCAGTCCCAGAGCATCTGGGTGGAGGAGGCTTAGACCACAGTCTGCATGGAATATCCTTCCATTCTTTTCATTCTTTTGGATACTCAATGCTTTAATAAGTGTGAACCTAATCTGTTCTGCCACAAGTATAAACCTGAATGTATCACAGTTTAAGAGTGAAGACAACTATTGTTATTTTATGCTAGAAAGTCAGAAAACAAAATGGATTGTTCTCCCTCTCATGGTCCTGAGAGATGCTGTGTTTCAGGGAGCCATGGGAGCAGCCAGTGGCTACATGGTACTTCTTCTCCACAAGCACCACCAGCATGTCCTCTACCTTCAGAACTCCAACCTTCTCTACAGAACTCCCCCTGAGCTGAGAGCTGCTCAGAGTGTCCTCCTTCTGATGCTCTGCTTTGTTTTCTTCTATTGGGCTGACTGTGCTTTTTCTCTAATTATAAGTCTCTCTTTAGTGAACAATTCCTTGATGGTAAATATTCAAAAATTTTTGGTCCTTGGTTATGCAACTTTTAGCCCCATTGTGTTGATTCAGAGGGATGGACTTCTGCCTGAGTGTTGGCATGCTCAGTGGTAGAAATTGGGAAAATATATCTCTAATTTTTCTATTCAATGAGTGTGAAGAACTCTCAGTTCCATAATGTTGTGGGTAAGATAAAAATCTCACAAAGCAGGTCAGGCATGTGTTTATTCTCTGACAATCTTCCTGGTGACTCACAGCCTTGAGCTGAGAGAGAGATCTTAGTGAATAACAGTGATAAATGAAACCTCATTCTCCACTTTTTTTTTCTTTTAAAATTTTTTTTAAAAAACTTTTCTACATTTGAATTGCATGTAGATTTTCCTGCATTATGTCCGTGTAGCACATCCATGCCTGGTTCCAGTAAAGGGTAGAAGAGATCATCCAATGACCTGTGACTGACTGGAGTTAGAGAGGTTGATCTCAACCAAAGTGTGGCTGCTAGGAATTGATCCTGGGTCCTCTGGAAGACAAGCTAGCGCTCTCAACTATGGAGTCATGTCTCCAGCACAAAGAAAATGGTCTTAATTATATTTAGTAAAACTGGTTTTACTGTCACCATGACTGGAAGCACACAAATGAATTTGGTAAATTTTTTATCAATTTTAATCAACTTATTCAAAGAAATTTCATATCTTATACCTGATATTCTGCTTGCTGAATGTTAGTAATATGATGCTATTTGGGGTTCTTCAAAGTGTTTGTATGTTTCCTTGTTTAGAAAATGTTTTACAGAATTGTGAAAAAATGATATGAACTACATCCACTTCATAGAATCCCAATGCACCAGTCACAGAGAGTAAATGTGCTGAAATATTTCGTTGGTGTTATATTCATGAAGGTTCTCTGCAAGAATAAAGATTGTAGATATGGGATAAACTGAATAAGGTATACACAGTTAAGTTTCATTTTATATCCATCTATAGTTTCTATGTTAATTAAAAAATATGGATTTGCCTTTTTGTAAGAGTAATAAGTAGTGAGATTGAAGTAGTTGAGGCTTGTTTGTAGCTGTTCTTTGTCAATGCCTTGGTTGTTTCCCACAACACTATCCAGCTGTTTGTCACCAAAGAGCTGCAAAAGGATCTGATTCTACTTTCATTTAAATAAAGGATTCACTACTTGATTTCTTAAATTGGGCACATTCGGGCACCAACAATAAGATATTGACATAGTTCTAAGACTCTGATAGACCCATTCTGAATAATTCTAATTGATATAATCATTAGAACATGAAATTGTAGACTCACTAGAGGTCAGTTTATGTCTTTTTTTTTAAAACTGCTCTGTCATATATTACTAAACCCTTGTAACATTTTGGGAGCATCATGGCTCTACTTTGCAGTGATGTGTAAATTTTTATATTTTGCTTGGTTGCACTGTATATACAAAACATTTAAGTAAGTGATGTGTACTGTATTGTGCTATAGATTATTAAATAGCTTGTTCTTCTAAATAATGATGTATTTGTATGCAGGTATCTGTATGAGTGTATGCCACATTTGTATAGGTACCCACACAGAACAGAAGAGGACATTGAGTTCCAGGGAACTAGAGTTACCTGTTGTCATTTTTAGGATTTCAGCATGAGTTGGGACCTTTATGGGTCCCATGGAGGTTGAGGACCACACAAGAGTGACATTAGTGGCTGGTGGGTAGGTCCAAACCTCAGCAGGTGACAAATATACCATAGAGACAGAGTTTGAGTGTGGAATTTATTGAAAAACGACTAGAAGGAAGGGAAGGGGGGAGAGGGGGGGGGGGGGGGAGGGGGGGAGGGGGATAGAGTTTGTCTCTTAAAAGGACCTTTTGTGCCTGTATGCAGACTAGGACCCTGGGCTGGCCAGGGTACTGCCTGGTTACATCCTGCCAGATGACAGGGCTGGGCAGCATAATGCCTGCATCCTAATATTCCTGTATTTTCCTTGTTATAAAAGGTGGGGAGATTAAAGGGAATAGCATGTGGGACAGGGATAGGGGCACCAGGTTCTCAAAACTGCTTCCTGCTGATTTGTGGGTGTTGAAATCTTGGGGGACCTGAGAAAGCTGGGGTGCTGACATCATCCTAGGGTATCTGGTTGTTTTACAGCTCTCCAGGCTCTGTGGAACTGTCCGGTGTCTCTTGGACCTGGCAAGGTTTTGGCAGAGCAGGCTAAGTTTAGGGGGAAAAAAACCTTTAGGTCCTGATCATTGAAGGGGAGGGTGTGAGGACCAGGGAAAGGTGGGGAGTTGTAGGCTGTTAGGGCCGGGTAATTGAGTGAGGGAGGGGTGCATCTGACCTGTTTGACGTCAATCCTCCAAGTTGGCTCCCTGGAACTTACAAGAATTCTTTGAGTTTGTGAAAACGTGAGTTTTAGGCACATTAACATTTCCTAATATGACAGTAGCATAATGAAAGAAAGAAATATGGAACAGGTTTTATTCTTTAAAGCATCTCAGATCCCTTGCCTTTTCAATCACCTAAGCTTTCAATCCTCATAACTTCATGACTTGCATTACACACTTTAGAACACTTTCTTAAACCCTCAAACATCCTCAATCCTCACATCTTAAGCTTTGTATTTTTACACGTGACCCTAAAAAGCACCTGTTCCTTTCCCATCACTATGACATCACGTTAACATTCAGGAGAAATCTGTTTTGTGAGTTTATTTCTTATCTGAGACTGGCAATGAGATAATTTGTGTCTAGACTTAGTTTTGGATCTAGGAGAGTGAGGCCTGTAACCTGAATTTTACAGAGAGAACCGAGAAGGCAACTGGCAAAGCTACCAGTCATCAAACTCCATCAGAGAACTTGAGGAGGATAAATTTTACCTGACTATCAATTTTAAAGTGACAGACTTACTTGATTGGCTACCTAGACAGCCACCCCAGGTCCTCCATGGTCATTGAGGTCAGGTCTTAGGGCAACATTCATCTTTTGGCTGGCCTCACAAGCTTTAGAAGATTCTGTGGATTAGAAGTTTGTACTGCACGTATTAGCTTTGTGGGAGCCTAGGCAGTTTGGATGCTCACCTTACTAGACCTGGATGGAGGTAGGTGGTCCTTGGACTTCCCACAGGGCAGGGAACCCTGAATGCTCTTTGGGCTGACGAGGGACTTGATTGGGGGAGAGGGAGGGAAGTGGGAGGCGGCGGTGGGGAAGAGACAGAAATCTTTAATAAATGAATAAATAAATAATAAAAAAAGAAGTTTGTAGGAAGACCAAACTTGCCCTGAGCAATATGAGGAAGTTGATTCCAGCGTCCCATCATCCACATCCGAAGAGGTTTGCAGCAGTTGAGGTGAAAGGCAGTACGCTCAATGGCTAGCACTTTCACTTGATGAAGTGAGTTACAGGTGGACGTTTTTTGTATCCATTTATCTTCTTCAGAGGAAGTAGGGGTTGCTGCCAGGAGCCAACCTGTCTCTCTGTTATGAAAAGCCCGAATTAAATATCTAGATGCCAAATTTTGCAGATTTCTGAGCATTTGAGTGCTGCTATTGGGTATATATTTGGGTAAATATGAGTTCTGTCTAATATATAATATATTATATATATAATAAATTATGTCTATAATGACATTAGAGCAGGATTCACCTGAAGAGCTGGATCCACGCTGAGAGGGTGTGGAGGAATGTTTTACCCAGATTCCTCCAGCTTGACTGTAACCGGCTTTAACTTAGCAGGACAGATTTATACTTGCAAAGGACAAAGGAGTAAAAGAAAATTTTGCAGTAGAAGCGTAGACAGTAAAAACTGACAGTAGTGGAGAACAGCTTACAGGAAATCTCTAGGTTAACTTTTGTTAATCTGAAATCGATCTTTACAATGTAGAACATATTTTAAAGCAGGGTTGAGTCACATATACATTATGTGGTAACAGATCTAACCATATTGGTATCATCATTTAAAAGCACATACCAATTTAAAAATATTTGACACTTGCCTTTTGTCTCGAAGGAGATACAACGAACAGAGTTTCTTAGGACTGTTCAATCATTTTTTAACAGTAAGTACATGTACATATACACGAAATTGGATTTGAGGTGTATACACATATACAAACACAGGCAGCATTGAAGTTAGCTAAAAAATCATGTGAATAGTAAGGGAGAGGAAGCTGGCTTTTCCATTTCTGATTCACACATGGTATCAAACAGATAGGACATATAAAGAGAAAGACAGAAAAAAGAAAGACAGTGGAGAATCAAAGTCAGAGATTCCTAACAGGTAGAAGAGAACAAATCCATTGCAGGTGGAGCAGGCAGGTGGGTGGAGTCCCTACAAGCCAGGAGGGTGAGCTAGAGAGATAGCGGGCAGAAATTACATGGTCATTCTTAGCAAAGATGGCTGTTAGGTCCTCTGACCTGTCCTTAGCTGAGATGATGCCTGGCCACATGTTGCAAGGCACTGCATAGATTTTCAACCATATGCCCTTAGAAAGACACACATAAAGGATGCAGGCATTCAGAATCTCACGCATGAGGCCACACAATTCACACTTACATCCTGAACATGCTCTGCCAGCCCACAGCTGAGGGTGGGGGAAGAGGGATGGCCCCCGATGGCAGCAAGGAAAAGATAAACAGAAGAGTGAGACATTTTGAACAGGATGTGAACATTCCCAGTTGGAAAGAGAATCCTGCCACCAAAGCAAAAGGTGGCCAAAGTTAGCCACTGTTGGAGGAGGCAGGGGCCACTGTGGCTGCTGTGGGCAGAAAAGAGATTTATCATGGCTGGGTCACATGCCAGGAACAGAAGACAGACAGACAAGGAACGGAAACAGGGAGAGAAGCAGAAAGAGCTAGCAGCAGCAGGGTACACATTTCCAGCTATTGTGTCCTGGCAGAGAAGCCCCGTGAGGTGACGGGATATGGAAGCAGCTGTTTGGATTGCTATCTTTCGGGGTAGGCACAGTTTCCATGAGTGAGGTAGAGATAAGGTCTAGAGACTGAACTCTACCGTCCCAGAAGTTTAACGTGGACCCTGACACAAGCTGGCCTCGGGTCATCACCTGCAGGGGCAGTAGCAGTGGGGTGGTGTGGGGCACAAGCTGCAGCCCAACCCCATCTCCTGGGTACTGGGGCCCAGAAGGGATCTAAGCCTGAGAGCCATGTGGTTGACCAGTATTGGGACTTTCGACTGGAGATGGGAGATGAGAAATCATGGTCAAGAGGTGAATTCTCAGTCATGAGAAACAGGCAACAGGTGGGGAAGGGAAGGAGCCTACTGTCACTGCTGATTTTGCCGGTGTTGGGTATAGAATTCCAGCGACCCTTAGTTGGACCAGATTGAAAATTACATGGTTCTGGCAGTCCTCAAATGAAGGCAGACATGAAGAAATGCCCGAAGAGCCTGCCCAGTGTTATGGCACCATTGTTATGATTATGGCTAGGGAGGGATCATAAAATGGGTGTTGGGTGAGGGACCAGGATCCTCTGCAAGGGGAGCAAGTCTCTTAACCATCCCTCCAGCTCTTTGTCTTCCTCTTGTAATGTGACTTGTTTGTAGGGAACATCTACTGCTTCTCTGAGTCTCACCCTCTCCTGTTACAGCCGTTTTCTAGAAACTGACATAGAAGACCAGACCAATGAACCCTTTACTTTCTCAGTCAGTCTGTGTAATTTGACTCAAAAGGAAGTGATGTAAGAACATGGAGAAGGAGTGAGGAAAGATGTGTTTAATCTGAATGATGAAGAGATTGTTCAACATTAGGAATAGAGAGGGGTCTGGAGAGAAGACTCAGTGGGTAAAAGCACCTGCCAACAGGTCAGACAACCCCTGTCTCTGGAGAAAAAAACTGACTCCCACATGTTGTCCCCTGACCTCCACGTGTGTGCTGTGACACACACATAAGCACACAAAATAAACTTCTGCGCCAAACACTGCAAGGATTGTGGAGGAAGAAGAAAAGCTTCACCGCAGGGACTGAGACTGCAGTTTCCTGACATGGTGACAATGACACCTGAAGTCTTTGTGGCGCTTCCTTGAACAAAGAACCACAGGAATCCTGAAAGTACAAAGAGAACCAGGAACTGCTTCCTCTGTCAGGCTTGAGACAGCATTCACCTGTGGGCTCACACAGCAAGGAGATCTTGAAACCCTTTAGTTGACTTGAGTGTAGTGCTAGGGTGGTTTGTGACAAGTTCTTACTGTTTATCTCGAGGTAGCTTCTAAGTCACAGTCCTCCTGCCGCAGTCTCTCTGGTGCTGGGATTACAGACTTGCACTTGTTTTGTTTCGTTTGGTTGGTTTTTTTTTTTTTTTTTTTGAAAAGGTCTTACTATATCACCATGGCTGGGATAGAACTGGCCATGTGAATCAGCCTGGATTCAAACCCATAGTGATCTGCCAGTCTCAGCTTCCCAGTACTGGGATTAAAGGCATTCACCACCACACCTGGCTCGAGGATAGTCATGTTTAAGAGCTTCTGATCTCTGACTCTGGAGTTATCCATTCAGTAGCCTACCTTAATTAATGACCACTAATGTTCTTTTGATGGAAGATTATCACATAATTCATTAAATGTTAGAGACTCAGGATTGGATACTGCTTCCATTAGTGTGGTACTGGCTTCTGGTGTCCCCATATGCAATGGAAAAGCATGAGTTAAAAGGAAGAACCGAAAGCCGGGTGCTACCAGCTATCAATTCTAGGTACAAGCCAGGGTTCACAGTTCTGGCTTCCAAAAATCTGCAGGGCAGAAAACTCTAAAGCAATTCTGTAATAATACCTAGGAAGTAGAAGAGGAAGGGTTCAGATTGGCTTTCCAACATTTTAGCATATATGCAAATCTTGGGGACCAAACATCATAACTTCCTTTATCCTACCATGCTGTCCCATATTCATATGTTTATATACATATGACACACACACACACACATAAATATATATATATATATATACATATACAACAGCAAATTATTCTCTTTCAAATATAATTCAGGAGGTTCAAATATAATCCAAGAAATAATAAAGCTATGTATCAAAGACACACAAACTGGACAGAAAAAGGCATCCTTAGAAGCCATGCTTACCAAAGGAAAAGTCAGAAGGGAAAACTGAATCAAATCAGTGGGACAAAGAGATTGCTCAGGCTCTTGGTGATCAAGAACCTGAGAACAGATTGCCAAGAGATCTAGAGGATGACTGGCTTAAGAAAAGAAAAAAAAATGTAGTGATAAAATGACTCCTATATATCTTTAAAAACATTGACTCGTGTGTGTGTGTGTGTGTGTGTGTGTGTGTGTGTGTGTGTGTAAGTTAGAGGACAATTCTGAGGTATGGATTCTATCTTTCTACCATGGTTCTGGGAAGAAACTCAGATGTCATACTAGACAGCAAGCACTTTTCCTTGGCTCTTGATAGGACAGAAAATTAGGTAGGCGGAGTAAACAGAACAGAATGCTGGGAGGAAGTGAGGCAATTGCCATGCCTCTCCTCTCTGAGCCAGATGCCATGAAGCTCCGGCCCAAGATGGATGCAGGTCAGACATGCTGAATCTTTCCCAGTAAGACACCACCTCGTGGTGCTACACAGATTACTAAATATGGGTTAGTCAAGATATGAGAGTTAGCCAAGAAGAGGCTATATATAATGGGCCAGGCAGTGTTTATATGAATACAATTTGTGTGTTGTTATTTCAACTATAAAGCTAACCAAGCAGGAGCCGGGCGGGATGAAAAGCAGGCCCGCCACTCCTTCTACACCATATTATATTTAAAGTACTTAAGGGGCAGGAATAAAAGAATCATTTACAGAAAAGTCCTTCAATACCAATAGACCCAGGTAGAACAAAGGACTCTAAATCATTCTGGTCCATGCTTGGGACTTGATCAGAAAGCAGCATCTGCAGTGCTTAGCATCCTTTATTCTACTCCTGTCTGATGAGGGATTTCAGAAAGAAAAGCGAGAGACCTGGTCTATGTGTCAGAAGTAGATTCTGTCCAGGTCACAGCTGGGCACTTTGAGATGATGAAAACCAGTCAGAAGATGCAGGGCACTCTGTACACAGAAACTTTAGTTACTTGTTCATTTTCTCCCCTCTTGTTTTTCTTGTCAAAATAATTAAACCATAATTAAGCTTGAAATAACTGCTGAGCAAAATAGATGTAGTAATCATGGAGAGAGGGAAGCTGTGCTTCAGGGACCGGGGCTCTGCACAGGCCTTCCTTCCCCTGACACCATGACCACATGAAACTTGAAGTCTGCAATATCTGACGGCAGCAAAGAGCCCACAAATCCTGAAGTACAAATATGACCTGACAAGTGTCCCCTTCCCAGAGCTGCTCCAGATCCTGTCTGCACCCAGAGGTCCAGGTGAGTACATGGAGGCAAGATCTTCGATTCTCCCAGCTGTATCATGGAGAGTTTCATTAAAGCAGAAGACTCTCTGACTAATTCAGGGAGCAGGTTCCAGGCTCTGTGATCCTCAGAACCTCGACTTTCCTTCTGGCCCTGGCTTCAGAAATATCAAAGGGGACTAGTTCCTGGAAATACAGAGATGGAAAAGAAATGCTGAGGTATTGCTATCCATCCTCAGGCTGGAGTATCATGACAGAGTTCTGGCTGGGTCTTAGCCTAAGTTACCTTTCTAAATGGATCAATAAGATACCTAAGATTTTCAGATGTCTGTAAACCCTGGAGACGATCATGAGACATTGCTGTAATGTTAGCACTAGAGAGACTTGGCAAGGGAATTGTTCAGGGCTAGCCTGATTTACAGAGGGAGACTCTCTCTCAAAAATTACTAGATAAATGAAAAAATAAAATCCTTCTTTCAGTTGTAAGTTTTCCAGCACTGTGACTTCAACAGTGTCACTAGTGTTTGTAAGCCTTGCACTTTTCACTTTTGATACATTTTCATGTTTCTAATATTGGCACAGTTTTACAATACCCTTCTAACTCTGTTTGATGGTTTTCTGTCAGTATCTGTCTTTAGAGGCCCTCAATTTTTATCACATACTATTATAATACTTGTCTTAAATTCAGTCATTGTATGCCTGACTGGTGAAGAATATAATACTCAGTGTAACGGTTACCATTGCCTTCTTGAGACTGCACTATTTAGGATCCAGGCTGTGAAGGAGTATACCCTGAAACAGCTCATCTTAAGTTTATCCCATTCTAAGTAGCAAAGAGCAACAATGTTTTTAGTTGAGTCTCTTTGCCTGCCTGCTTGCTTGTTTCTTTTAGAGAAAAACAGAATGCATGGATGTAACCTATCTCAGGCTCTTGAGGGTTAGATTAATCCTGGCTTCACCCACCAATCTAAACTCAAATTTGTCCCATCTTTTAAATTTATTTCCTTTAGCATTTCTAAAATAATGTGGAAGATGATACAGCTCTTCCTCCACTGACAGTGAGTTCAGTAGAAATGAATCAATTATTAGGATATCAGAGCTTGGTCTCAAATATGACTTGAAGCTTGGAAAATGGAAGAGAACAAGAAAATTAGTAATGCCGACAATAGCAAGGTTTGAACAAACAGACAATTGTTAATATCTTCTATTAGTACTTGAGTAAACTGAAAATAGGGATTTTGACAATTTCCAGTCACTGAATAAATACTTATTTTTTAATTTTAAATATGGTAGTGAATGCTGATGTGTTTTCTATTAATATCTGGAGCATATTTTATTTGTACAGATATTTAGATGGTATTGTGCTTTCTAGGACTTACTGAAACAGGCAATAATTACCTCTTTGCTAGAGGAACAGTTGAAATCAATAACTGACATTTCTAGAGTCATGAGGCCACCTGGACACAAATCTCAGAACAAGGCTAGGATGATGAAGGTCACCCTTACAATCATTGGTACATAGACAATTGAAGCAATCCTGTGAGTTTAACAGGAAGGAGGGCAGTGAACAGAGACATTGCAAATATTCAGAACACACAAGCCCATGAAGCTACTGTAACATTCAGATTTTTCATATCCTAGAAAAGGTGCCCAAAGCTTACCACAAATTTCTGAAAAATGAGGATGGATCTCCGGAACTTGAAGAATAGCATGCTACCGCAGTCCAAGTTCTAGAATCAGCTTGGACTGGTGTATACAAAACCACTCTGCCTGACATACAGGTTGGAGGAAAAGCAGACTGCAAAACCAGCTAACATAATAGCTGCTCGAAAGGCCCCACAGAAGCAAATGCCACCTTGAACTCTTAGATAGTGGAGCCCCTGCTCCCACCAGTATGCCTCCACGTACTGTGCTACGTGCAGTTGAATTGACTCATGATTCAAAACCTGTACTCATGGCAATATATAATCCATCATTAATCCTGTTCTTAGGTTTACCTTATCAGCATCCCCTGGTCCAGAGCTGTTCTATGTTCCCTTATGTGTCCTGAGGTAACTCACTGGGGTTACAGATGGCCAGAAGTCTTTCACTAGGATCAGAGATCTCTGCTACCCCCTATTCTAGAAAACAACACAAGGTTCTGCTAGACACTATCCCTAGCTGCAGCCTGGCAGTTACATGAAAAATTTCAGGATGTGTGTTTATGATTTGCTTTAACTGTAGGGCTCTATCTGAAAAGGTTGTGCAATTGAACTTGACATTGATAACTACTTTTTAAAAAATTAGTAAATACTTATATGGAGTGAAATCACAGAATGATCAACATAAAACTTTAAAAACATTAGCATGTAAAAATTGAAGTTATAAGGCTTTGAAGCCAGATGCAAATCTAGAAACTGTTACACTAATTAAGAGGAAAATAAAAACAAAGAGAAAAAAAGAAGAATTTTTTTAGGGGAAATTTGCAGTTCAATTCATTGATGATGAGAGTTAACTATGTCAATCCATGCATATGGACAGGCAGACAGACAAACAGACACACACATATAAATACACGTTTTAACAAGTCAATTTTGCTAATATAGAGCTCAAATACATCTCCTTTAAAACTTTAGAGTTTTATTCCAGTTACCAAGCTCACCTGTCAGAGCACACACATAACTCAGAGTCTATAGGGAAGAGGAGGAGTTCAGGGCCCCAGTCTACAGCAGCACACGTGTCCATCACTGACTTGTATATCAGAAAATGCTACTATGTAAAATGTTTTTCAGATAAATGTCTAGCATTACTGATGCTTTATGGAAAAAAACTCTTTGTATCCTGAATACAAAATTTTCTACCCAGAAAGGAAGAAATGCTTTTGAAATTTATTAAGCAAATAGTTTTCCTCTTCATGACTGTGTTTGGCACTCTGGGAAACATTTATATTTCTGTGAATTATATGTTCAGTTGGTGGGGGAGCACTGAGAAGAAACCCATCCACCTTATTCTCATCCACTTGGCTTTCACAAACATCATAATGCTTCTTGCAAAAGGATTGCCAAAGACAATGGCAGATTTTGGTTTGAGAAACTTCCTAGATGACATAGGATGTAAGATCCTCGTTTACCTGTCAAGGGTGGCCCGTGGGGTCTCCATCTGCACCAGCGGTCTCCTCACTGTGGTCCAGGCTATCATCATCAGTCCCAGAGCATCTGGGTGGAGGAGGCTTAGACCACAGTCTGCATGGCATATCCTTCCATTCTTTTCATTTTTTTGGATACTCAATGCTTTAATAGGTATCAACCTAATCCATTCCGTCACAAGTACAAGCCTGAATATATCACAGTTTAAGAATGAAAGCAATTATTGCTATTTTATGCAAGAAAGTCAGAAAACAAAATGGATTGCTCTCCCTCTCATGATCCTGAGAGATGCTGTGTTTCAGGGAGCCATGGGAGCAGCCAGTGGCTACATGGTACTTCTTCTCCATAAGCACCACCAGCATGTCCTCCACCTCCAGAACTCCAAGCTTCTCTACAGAATTCCCCCTGAGCTGAAAGCTGTTCAGAGTATTCTCCTTCTGATGCTCTGCTTTGTTTTCTTCTATTGGGCTGACTGTGCTTTTTCTCTATTTTTAAGTCTCTCTTTAGTGGATAATTCCTTGATGGTAAATATTAAAAAATTTCTGGCACTTGGTTATGCAACTTTTAGCCCCATTGTGTTGATTCACAGGGAAGGACTTCTGCCTGAGTGTTGGCATGCTCAGTGGGAAAAATTGAGAAAGTATCTCTTTTATTTTTCTATTAAATAATGTGAATGAGCTCTCAGTTATATAATATCATAGGTAAGACAAAATTCTCTCAAATTAGTGTAAGTATGTGTCTATTCTCAAACAATCTTCATGGTAACTCAACCTTACGCTGAGAGGGATCTTTTTAAATTACAGTGATAAGTAAAACCTTATTATCCATTTTTCCTATTTTTGGAACAATTTTTTTATAATTCCTGTATTTGTATTGTGTATCGATAATTTATCAGCATCATGTTCTTGTAGCACATCCATGCCTGGTGCCTGTAAAAGGTAAAAGAGATTATCAAATACCCTGTGATTGACTGGAGTTAGAAACATTGTTATACACAAAAGTGTGGTTGCTAGAAATTGAACCTGGATCCTCTGGAAGACAAGCTAGTGCTCTCAACTACTGAGCCATGTCTCCAGCACAAAGAGAATGGTCTTAATTATATTTTATAAACTGATTTTTCTATTACTGTTACTGGAAGCACACAGATGAATTTGTGTAAAAGGACACCCTGCATTGGTTTTCTGGCTGCTCACACCAGAACAATCACAGAGAAACTATACTAATTGCAACACTGTTTCCCTGATGGCTCAGCTGGATTTCTAGCTAGTTCTTACATCTTAAATTTATCCATTTCTATCAATCACCATGATGCTGTGGACTTCTAGTAAGGTTCCGGTGTCTTTCTCCTCCAGCCACTACAGAGCAACTGCCTGCCTCTGCCTTCTTTCTCCCTTCTTTGAGTTTAATTTTCCCTCCTAGCTCTATTCTGCCTGGTCATTGAACAAAGTTGCTTCTTTTCTAACCAATGGTAATAAACCATATTCACAGCATAAAGAGTGGAATTTCCATATCAAATTTGGCAAATTTTGTCAATTTCATAGTAATTTAATCATGTTATTCAAAGAAATCCATTATCTTGTACTTGATGCTGTACTTGCTGAATGTTAGTTTAGCTATGATGCAGTTTTGAGGTTCTTCAAAGTGTCTGCATGTTTCTATGTATAGAAAATATTTTACTGATTTGTGCAAAATGATATGAACTACGTCTACTTCCTGGAATCTCAATGCACCAATGACAGTACTTTAATGCACTGAAATGTTTCTGTGGTGTTATATTCATGAAGGCTCTCTGCAGGAATGAAGGTTGTCCATATGGGGTAAACTGGATAAGGAATACACGGTAAAGTTTCATTTTATCCATCTACAGTTTCTATGTTGATTAAAAAAATGTAGATTTGCCACTTTGCAAGATTAATCTGCAGTGTGACTGAAGCAGACTGAGGCTTGTTAGCAGCTGCCCTTTGTTAGTGTCTGGTTGCTCTGCACAACACCATCCAGATGTTTGTCATCAAAGAGCTGCAAAAGGATCTGATTCTACGTCCACTTAAGTGATGGATTCGCTGCTTGATTTCCTAACATAGATCCACACAATAAGATATCGACATGGTTCTAAAAATCTCATAGATGAATTCTGAAAAATAATTGATATTATCATTGATCATGAAATTGTATAATTACTAGAGGTAGTTTTATGCCTTATTTGTAAAAATTGTTCTGTCATATCTGACTAAACATTTGTTACCTTTTGGGTGCATCATGGCTCTACTTCACAATGATGTATGCATTTTTATATTTTGCTTGGTTGCGCTGTATATACAAAACATTTAAGTAAGTGATGTGTCTTGTATTGTGCTACAGAGTATTAAATAGCATGTTCTTCCACTATAAAGATTTATTTTATGTATGTGTCTGTGTGAGTGTGTCACATTTGTACAGTTCCCCACACAGACCAGAAGAGGGCACTGACCATGGGGAGCGAGAGCTACAGGCAGTCATGAGTCCTAGATGTGAGTGCTGGGTAAGGAACCAGGGTCCTCTGCAAGAGGAGCAGGTCTCCTAACCATCCCTGCAGCTCCTTCTCACATTTCTCATGTAATGTGACTTGTTTGTAGGGAACATCCACTACTTCTCTGAGTCTCACCCTCTACTGTTACAGCTGTTTTTCAGAAAAAGACATGAAAGGTGAGACTAACAAACACTTTCATGTCATTTGACTCAAAAGGAAGTGATGTGAGAACATGGAGAAAGAGGGAAAGAAGTTGTGTTTAATGATGGAGACAGTGTTCACCATTAAGAATAGAGAGAGTTATGGAGAGATACCTTGTTGGATAAAAGCACCTGCCGAAAGGTCAGACATCTTGATCTATCTCTGATGAAGAAAACTGACTCGTACATGCTGTCTTCTGACATCCATTTTCATGCTGAGACGTTCACACTTGAACTCACCACGAAAACTTTAATTTAAAATAAAAAAAACCAGACAGGAGATACATGAGTGTTGACACAGCATGAACAAGGATGGTCTGGACTCTGAGTGGCACATAGAGTTGCTATTGTGAATTTTTCCCTAAAAAAAAGTAGATTGGAAAAAATGTAAAATAAAAGCTTTATCATAACATAAATTAAAATTTAATGTATGGTGAAAATTCTAAATATATAGAGGATAGTAAAGGCAACCTGGATATCAGACTCAATTATGCCCTTCAGGTAAAGCACATGAGATTAAACAGATGAATTGGTATAAGTGACTTCATCATTTCCTTAAGATGGACTGATTTCTCATCACTAGCATCGACCTGTGGGACATAATGCTAAATGATATAAGTCAGCTGCATATACACAATTACCACGTTATTTTACTAATAAGTGGAACCTGATGAACAGAGAACAGAGCCTTCAGAGTGTGGTGTGTGCCCTACAGCCCTCAGAAACTGCCTCTGGTGCCTGGTTCCTCCTTATAATCATAAATATGAAGCTGTGGCTACTCAGAGCTTGCCAGTCTTCACCTTCAAATTCTTCCTGCCATGTGACTTTTCCTGGAAGAAATTAAGAAAATTGTTTACCCCTGTTAGCGAAAACTGTGCAAAGAATTGGTTCTATCTAAGCTGAGTTGAGTGAACCTGATTACTTGGATTACCAGAATACATTGTAGTTTATAGGTCATGGGAGACTCAAACGCACCTGCATGACCAGAAATTCTGGCTCCAACATAGGTGACAACCTACAAAAAAATCTGTATGAGAAAAAATCCCAGGCCTCAATCAAGATTCTTCCTCCTATGCACTCCCCAAGTCAAGTAGCAGCTATGGTTACTTGGAAGAAGTGGAGACTGGAATCTAAGGTGAAGCTGAGAAAACAGCCTCCACATCCCCATGAGATTCTAACTGTCTCATTACCAGTACGAAAGGGAAGGCTACCACTCTACTGTTCCAAGGGTATTCTGTGGGCTACAGTCACTACTTCATGGTGGCCAATGGCCATGGACTGGCTAGTTATCTAAAAGGAGGAAACCGCCATTGAGAAAACACCACCATAAGATCCAAATGTAGGGTATTTTATTAATTGCTGATTGGTGGGGGAGTTCCTAGCCCTTTGTGAGTAGTACCATCCTTGGGCAAATGATTCTGGGTTCTATACAAATTAGACCAAGCAACCATGCAGAACAAGACAGTAAGCAGCACCCCTTCATAACCTCTGCATCAGCTCATGCCTCCAGGTTCCTGCACTAGGTGAGTTCCTGTCCTGATACCTTGATGATCAACAGTGATGTGGAAGCATAAACCAAACAAACCCTTCCCTCCGTTTAAGAACATGACACAGGAATGAAATAGTTTGAGAATTCTGAGTGCTCATGGAAACACTCCAAGAAAACAGGACAAAAATCTCTCTCTGTTTCTCCAAATCAAAGTATTTTTTTTGAACTGTTTCCACACTCCGTCCAGGCATAGCGAAAGGAGTGGTTTATTTCAGATTGCCTCTTATTGCTTGTTATCAATATTCACTTAAATGTGTAAAAAGTCCTTTGTGTGCTTCTGTGAAGAACTTGATTTTGTCATGCTCAGTTTGTCTTTGCCATTGTATACAGTGTGACCTCATGTGAACTTTCTTACCCTCAGAGTATAACTTGTCTGCTGCTCTGAATAAAGTTGGCTGTTGCATGAGACTCCAGTCCACCTCATTCTCCCAGTTCCCACTACCTCTGGGGGTGACAAGTGGTGCCTGAAAAGGGACCTGAAATTGGCTATGAAATCACAGAAGGAGATGATTGAGAATAATGGGGAAGAAACCAGGGAAAGTTTTGTCTTGAGTATGTGTTTCACTTTTTTTAAAAAGCAGAAGCACTACTATCAAAAATACCACTATTATGTTTCTTTTAAGTTGTTTGTGATTACAAGCCCCAATTTTCAGAAGAATGAACTTTAGATGAGGAAGTATGGGACAGAGTCCCAAAAACACACTGAAAAGACACATAAACAAGGTGAAAAGATTTCTTTTCAATTCTGGGTCACTTGGGCATTAATCTGGACGGTTATAAAAATCCTTAGGGAAGATAAGCATGTTATTAACCATGAGAAAGAGATGTCTAATTTCTTCAACAACTATAAGATGGATGATGAAACCTTTTTTTATTAGATTTTTTTAAAAAAAAAATCCATATTCCCACTCCCTCCCCTCCTCCCATACCCTCCCACCCCACCCCTCTAATCCTAAGAGAGGATAAAGCACTTTGCTTTGTGGAAGGTCCAAGGCCCTCCCTATCACATCTAGGCTGGGCAAGATATCCCTCCAAAGAGAATAGGATCTCAAAATCCAGTACATGCAATAGAGATAAATCCCAGTGCCACTGCTAGTGGCCCCTCAGTCTGCCCAGCCATACAACTGTCAACCACATTCAGAGGGACTATTTTGGTCCTATTCTTGTTCCTTCCCAGTCCATCTTGAGTTCGTGAGCTCCCATTAGCTCAGGGAAATTGTTTCAGTGGATGAACCCTGAATGGTCTTGACCTCTTTGTTCACATTCTCATTCCTTCCACTCTTGAACTGGACCTTGGGAGCTCAGTCCAGTTCTCCGATGTGGGACTCTGCCTCTGTTCCCATCTGTTGTTGGATGAAGGCTCCGTGGTGATAGTTAAGATAATCATCAGTCTGACTACAGGGCAAGGCCAGTTTGGGCACCCTCTCCTCTATTGCTTAGGGTCTTAGCTGGGATCATCTTTGTGGTTTTCTGGAAATTTTTCTAGAGCCAGGTTTCCTGATAACCCAATAATGGCTCCCTCAATCAAGATATCTCTTTTCTTGCTCTCATATCTGTCCTTCCTCCATCTTGACTATTCCATTCCCTCAAGTTCTCCTCAACCCTCCTCTTCTCCCCTCTGCCCCCAAGTTCCCAATTTTGTGAGGTGATCATGTCTGTTTCCAATTTTCCGTGGGTCTATATGTTTTTCTTTGGGTTCACCTTATGACTTAGCTTCTCTAGGATCATGAACTATAGGCTCATTGTCATTTGTTTATAGCTACTATCCACTTATGAGTGAGTACATACCATATTCATTTTTGGGGGGTCTGGGTTACCTCACTCAGGATAGTGTTTTCTATTTTTTCTACCTTCTTTTTCTGTTTTTATTGAGTTCTACATTATTCTCTGCTCCTCCTCCCTACCTCTCCCCTCTCCTTCAACCCTTTCCCAAGGTTCCCATGCTCCCAATATACTCAGGAGATCTTATCTTTTCTACTACCCATGTAGATTAGATCTCTGTATGTCTCTCTTAAGGTCCTCATTGTTGTCTAAGTTCTCTGGGATTGTGATTTGTGGGCTTGTTTAATTTATGTTCAAAACCACTTATGAGTGAGTACAATTGTTTTTCTGGATATGGGTTACCTCACTCGAAATGATGTTTTCTAGCTCTATCCATTTGCCTGCAAAATTGAAGATGTCATTTTTTCCCACTGTGTAGTACTCCATTGTGTAAATGTACCACATTTTCCTTATCCATTCTTTAGTCGAGGGGCATTTAGGTTGTTTCCAGGTTCTGGCTATGACAAACAATGTTGCTATGAACATAGTTGAGCACATGTCCTTGTGGCACGATTGAGTATCCTTTGGATATATACCCAAAAGTAGTATTACTGGGTCTTGAGGAAGGTTGTTTCCTAATTTTCTGGGAAATCGCCACACTGACATCCAAAGGGGCTGTACCAGCTTGTACTCCCACCAGCAATACAGAAGTGTTCCCTTTACCCCACAACCTCTCCAGCAGAAGTTGTCATTGGTGTTTTTGATCTTGGCCATTCATACAGGTGCAAGATGGAATCTCAGAGTTGTTTTGATTTGCATTTCTCTGATGAATAAGGGTGTTGAACATTTCCTTAAGTGTCTTTCAGCCATTTTAGATTTCTCTGTTGAGAATTTTCTGTTTAGGTCTGTACTCCATTTTTTTATTAGATTATTTGTTCTTTTGATGACCAATTTCTTGAGTTCTTTGTATATTTTGGAGATCAGATGCCTGTCTAATGTGGGGTTAGTGAATATCTTTTCCCACTCTGTAGGCTGTCATTTTGTCCTGTTAAACATGTCCTTGTTTTACAGAAGCTTTTCAGTTTCAGGAGATCCCATTTATTAATTTTTTTCTCTCAGTGTCTGTGCTACTGCGGTTATATTTAGGAAATGGTCTCCTGTGCTAATGTGTTCAAGTGTACTTCCCACTTTATCTTCTATAAAGTTCAGTGAAGGTGGCTTTATGTTGAGGTCTTTGATCTATTTGTACTTGAATTTTGTGCATAGTGATAGATATGGGTCTATTTTCATTCTTCTACTGTTGATATCCAGTTTGCCAGCACCATTTGTTAAATATGCTTTCTTTTTTCCATTTGATACTTTTTGCTTCTTTGTCAAAAATCAGCTGTTCCAAGATGTGTGGATTGATATCTGGGTCTTTAATTCAGTTCCCTTGGTCCTCCTGTCTGTTTTTATGCCAATACCAGGCTGTTTTCAGTACAGTAGCTATGTAGTAGAGTTTGAAGTGAGGGACTGTGATGCTTCCAGAAGTTCTTTTATTGTACAGGATTGTTTTGGCTATCCTGGGTTTTTTGCTTTTCCATATGAAGTTGAGTACCATTCTTTCATGGTCTGTGAAGAATTTTGCTGTGTTTTGATTGGCATTGCATTGAATGTGTAGGTCGCTTTTGGTAAGATTGGCATTTTCACTATGTTAATTCTACCTATCCACGATCATGGAGATCTTTCCACTTTCTGGTGTCTTCTTCAATTTCTTTCTTCAAAGATTTAAAGTTCTTGTCATGCAAGTCTTACACTTGTGTCATTGGGGTTTCTGTCTTGCCTGGTTTCTGTCCTCCCACTAGGTCCCATGGCCATTTAACCCCAAAGAAATCACACAGAGGTCTATATTAATGATAAACGGATTGGCCCATTAGCTCAGGCTTGTTATTAACTCTAATTTCTTGAGTTCTTTATGTATGTTGGTGATCTGTCCTTTGTCTGATGTGGGTTGGTGAAGATCTTTTCCCATTCTGCAGTCTGCCTTTTTGTCTTATTGACTGTGTCCTTTGCTTTATAGAAGCTTCTTAGTTTCAGGAGCTCACATTTATTTATTGTTCCTCTTAGTGTCTGTGCTACTGGGGTTATATTTAGGAAGTGCATATTTCTAGCCACGTGGTTGTAGCCTACCAGTAAGGTTTTGTCCGGTTTCCGGCATCTGTCTCCTAGAGTGGTTCCATGGCTTCTCTTTGACTCAGACCACTCTCTCTCTCTCTCTTTATCTTTCCCAGCCTGGCTATATTCTGTGAAGCTATTGTCCAAAAGCAGATTCTTTATTAACCAACAGCAATAAAACGTATTTATAACATACAAAGGGAAATCCCATATCAGAGAAAATCTGGTTTACTCAAAAACTATCATTTCATTTACAGAAGAAGCATTTTTGGATTTTAACATGTGTAGCTTCACCTAAATGTATGGAGACACCATCATGCAGAACACAGAGTAAGAGCCATAGACTCGAACTCATCTCCTATGTCAACCCAATGGTACTTTTCTTCAAGAACAAAATAATGATGCCATCACTTCTAATCTTAGCCCTGTATATTTCTTGATGTCATTTTCCATCTAGGCCAGGTAGAGCCTTTTAGGAACTAGAATGGAATGTAAATTGAATGTCCACTCTTGTGTAAGCATAAGTTTTAGAAATGTCACTGAAGTTTTATGATGAGTAAATTTTGCTTTTCGAATAAGGCCAAGAAGGCATCATTTCAAGTCCCATATGACATCTATTGTGATGGAAATGAAAGAATCAGGGGAGCTCTGTACACAGAAACTTAGTTCATTTTCTCACCTCACATCTTTCCTCTCAAAACAATTAATCGCTAATTAAGCTTGAAATAAGTTCTGAGCAAAACAGATGTAGTAATTATGGAAAGAGGGAAGCTGTACTTCAGGGACCCGGGCTCTGAAGAGGCCTTCCTTTTCCCTGACACTGTGACAACATGAAACTTGAAGTCTGCAATACCTGGTAGAAGCCAAGGGTCCACAAATACTGAAGTATAAAATGACCTGACAAGTGTTACCTTCCCAGAGCTGCTCCAGATTCTGTCAGCACCACAGAGATGCAGGTGAGTACATGGAGGTAAGAGCTTCGATTCTCTTAGCTGTGCTATGGAGAATTTCATTAAAGCAGAAGACTCTCTGACTAATCCAGGGAGCAGGATCAGGCTCTGTGATCCTCAGGACCTCCACTTTCCTTCTGGTCCTGGCTCCAGAAATATCAAAGGGGACTAGTTCCTGGAGATACAGAGATGGAACAGAAATGCTGAGGCATTGCTATCCATCCTCAGACTGAGGTATCCTGGGTCTTTGATTAAGGTTTCTTTCTTGTTTTTTTGTTTTTCTTAAAGGAATCACTAGTATATAGGAGATTTTCAGATGTCTGTCAAACTCTGGAGATAATAATGACACACTCGTGTAATGTCAGCACTAGAGAGACTGAGGCAAGGTTATTGCTGCTCAGGGCTACCCTGGTTTACATACATGTCTCAAAAATAACAAGACAAAAGAAAAGCAAACAAACTTTCTTGTTTTAGTTACCATGTTTGTCAGCCTTGTGACTCCTACAGTATCACTAGTTCTTGTGACATTGGCTCTTTTCACTTTTGGTGTGTTTCCACTTTTCAAGTATTGGCACATATTTCTTTTACAGTGATATCATAACTCCTAATTTGAAGGTTTTCCTTCTGTATCTACCTTTAGTCTCTGCAGTTTTCACACACACACACACACACACACACACACACACACACACATATAAATGCCAACTATAGTCTTTGTATGCCTAGTGTATGTGGAGAAACTTAAACCACTAAGTGAAAGAGTTGTCATTACCATCTTGAGAAGTCCTGCTATAATGGATCAAAGCTGTGAACTAGAACATCCTAAGATAGTTCATTTTAGTTTTATTCCAGTGCTAAGTAGTAAAGACAAATAATCTGTTTTGCTTTTGTTTGCTTGTTTTTAGAAAACCTGTTAGGATGTAATCTATCAGGTAGTGGGGTTTATTTCCAGACATGGGATTATCCATATAGCTAAAAACAAGTCTATCCCTGTCTTTTAAATTAATTTCCTATAGCATTACTTAATATAATTTGGAAAATGAGTCATCTCTCTCCCCTCTAACAGTGCATTCCAGTAGAAGGAATCCCTTATTAGAAGATCAGAATCTGTTCTGAAATATGATCGAAACTTTTGGGGGAAAAAAGAGAAGACTAGAAAAATAGGAATTATCAGAAAATCAAACATTAAATGAACAGGAAAGTCTTAATATTTTCCATCAGTATGTGAGGTGAATTATTGAAGGGATTTTTACAGATTCCCACCTCTGACTAAACACTTAATTTTTATTCCAAATATGTTGATGAATGATTATGTGCTTGGTATTAACGCCTGGAGCATATTTCATTATGTGCAGATATTTGAGTTGCTATTGTGATTTCTAGGAAGTACTGATAATTCAGGCAACAATTACCCCTCTGTCAGAGGAGCAGTTGAACAACAATAACTGACATTTCTAATGTCATGAAGCAACATAAACTTAAACCTGGGAGCACAGCTCAATTTATGCAGGGCACAGGTGACATCGTCAAGACACAGACATTTAAATCAATCTTGTGAATTTCACAGGATGAAGAGCAGTGAGAACAGAGGCATTCCAAGTACTCATAACACACAAACTCATGAAACATGCAGACTCCTTCTAGAAAAGGTGCCAATAGTTATCACAAATCCCTCACAAATGTAAAGGGAACTTGCAGACATGAAGAAGAGCATCCCGCCGAGAGCTAAAGTTCTGGAATCAGCTCAGATTGATGTAGAATACAGCAGCCTGACTGATAAATAGATTGGAAAAAAAAACAAGAGTAGAAGCACATTTCAAAGCAAGCTGACATAACTGCGGCTTGCACGGCCCCACAGAGGCAAAGGCCACCATGGCTTCTTTGATGGGAGAATTCCTACTCATCCCAGTGTACCTAAACCACTGTACTGTACGCAGCCAATGCTGAGGTGTCATCAGACATTAACTGCACTCATCTCACCGCAGCACCTTCATTAATCCCTTTCTTCCATCCTCCTCATCTTCTCCCCTGGTGGAGAGCTGCTCCCTGCTCCCTGAGATGCCCTGATGACACTCACTGGAGTCACAAATGTCCTGAACTCATCCACTGGAGTCACAGTTCTCTGCTACCCCCTCTCCTAGGAAGCACTGCAGGGTTCTGCTAGATACACTCCTTAGCTGCTACCAGGTGGATCCTTGAATTTTTCAGCATATCTTTTTATGACTCAGTTTTAATTGTCAGGTCCTATCTGGAAATGTTTTACAATTTGACATGGCGTTGAGGATTACTTTAAAAAATAACCAGTAACATGTATATGGAGTGAAGTCCCAAAATGGTCAACATAGTAACGTTTAAAATATTAATATAGAAACAGAAGTTATAAAGCTTTGAAGCCAAAGGAAAATCTAGAAATTATTATATTACTTGAGATGCAGAAAAGGAAGGAATACCAGACAAAGGAGGAGGCAGTGTGGAGGGTAAAGTTAGCAGATCCGAGAGATGTTACAGGTGCTGACCCAGCAGGGTTTCCCAGTGTCTGTGTGATGTGGGGAAGGCAGATAGGGTCAGCAGGAACCTTAGACTTTGGGAGTTGGGTGGGAAAAATGAAATAGAATGAGAAGCAGAAAGAACTTTTGGATGGAGAACTTGGAGTTCAATTCAGCTATGCTGAGAGTTAACTAGAATAATACATGTGTGCAATCAGACAGACACACAGACACAATGTGAACAAGTCATTTTTTCCTAGTGTAGAACTAAAAAAAAAAAACCTCTCCTCTAAAAGTTTAGATTTTGAATAGCAATTACCAAACTAACCTGTTAGAGCACACAAAACATCCCACAGTCCACAATGGGGGGAAAAGGAGGCATGTCAGGGATCTAATCTGCAACATTGTATGTGTCCATTGCTGCATCTTGCACACTAGAAATTAATACGGTGCAAAATGTGTTTTTCAGATCCACATGTAGCATTACTGATACTTTCTTGAAAAAGTCTTTGCATCCTGGAAACAAAGTTTTCTACCTAGGAAGAAAGAAATGGTTTTGAATTTTTTTAAGGAGACAATTTTTCTCTTAACGACTACGGTTGGTACTTTGGGGAATATTTCTGTTTCTGTGAATTATATGTGCAGCTGGTGGGGAGGCCCTGAGAAGAAACCCATACACCTTATTTTCATCCACTTGGCCTTGGCAAACATCATAATCCTTCTTGCAAAAGGATTGCCAAAAACAATGGCAGCTTTTGGTTTGAGAAACTTCCTAGATGACATAGGATGTAAGATCATTGTTTACTTGGAGAGGGTGGCCCGTGGGGTCTCCATCTGCACCAGCAGTCTCCTCACTGTGGTCCAGGCCATCATCATTAGTCCCAGAGCATCTGGGTGGAGGAGGCTCAGACCACAGTCTGCATGGCACATCCTTCCATTCTTTTCATTCTTTTGGATACTCAATGCTTTAATAAGTATGAACCTAATCCAGTCTATCACAAGTACAAGCCTGAATATATCACAGTTTAAGAATGGTGACAACTATTGTTACTTAATGCTAGAAAGTCAGAAAATAAAGTGGATTGTTCTCCCTCTCATGGTCCTGAGAGATGCTGTGTTTCAGGGAGCCATGGGAGCTGCCAGTAGCTACATGGTACTTCTTCTCCACAAGCACCACCAGCATGTCCTCTACCTTCAGAACTCCAACCTTCTCTACAGAACTCCCCCTGAGCTGAGAGCTGCTCAGAGTGTCCTCCTTCTGATGCTCTGCTTTGTTTTCTTCTATTGGACTGACTGTGCTTTTTCTCTATTTTTAAGTCTTTCTTTAGTGAACAATTTCTTGATGGTAAATATTCACGAACTTATAACCCTTGGTTATGCAACTTTTAGCCCCGTTGTGTTGATTCACAGGGACAGACTTCTGCCTGAGTGCTGGCATGCTCAGTGGGAGAATTCAAGAAAATATTTCTCCCATTTTTCTGAGCAATGAATGTGGATCAACTTTCAGTTCTACAATATTGTGCATAAGTCAAAATATCACAAAGTAGCATAGGCTTGTCTTTATTTTCAGACTATCTTCCTAGAGCCTCAAGTCTTAAGCAGAGAGAAGGGGCAACCCTAGCAAAATAGAAACTTAATTCTTTTTATTGCCACACATTGAAGGGACTTTATTCTTTAAACTTTTTCATATTTGTATTCATTCCTTGTCTATGAATAGTCCTGTATTATGTTTGTGTATCTTGTGTGTGCCTCTAGATGCTGGAAGATTCCATCAAATGTTCTGTTACTGACTGGAATAAGACTTATGGTTCTGAACCAAAGTATGTTTGCTAGGAATTGAACCTGGATCCTCAGCAAAACCAGGTAGTACTCTTAAGTGAACCATCTCTCAAGCACTGAAAAATGGTTTTAATTGGGATTTGTAAAATTGATTTATTACTACCATGGCTGGAAGCATAAAGATGCATTTTGTAAATTTTATCAAAATTCAAGTGATTTAATTCTGTTAGTCCAAGAAATTCAATATCTGGTACCTGACACTGTTTTTTCTAAATTTTAGTACCACAAGGCTATTTTGGGAATGTTCAAAATGTCTGTCTATAAGATTCCACCCACATAAAAGACTTTACAGAATTATGAGACCTGACATGTTCTGTGCGGTCAGTAACTAGATGACCATTGCTCAGTCACTGCACTTAAATGCCCTGAAACTTCTCACTGGCCTTATATTTGTGAACATTCTCTGCAGGAATAAACACTGTACATACATAAAGGATGAACTGATTAATGAACACCCAGTTAAGTTTCATTTTTATCTGTCTATAGCTTCTATGCTGAATAATAAAATGTGAATTTGCCTTTTTCAAGATACATAACTAAATGTACATGGAAGGTGACTGACCCTCTATGTTGAAAAGCTCAGTTTTCTGTGCAGGCTATGTAAGAGCTTTGATGAAGATGTGATGCTGAAGAGTGCTTCAAGTTTTCAATAAAGGGTTCACTTTTAAAAAAGAAAGAAAGAAAAAAGAAAAGAGACAGAAGCTTGTTTGCAGCTGCCTTTTGTTAATGCCAGGTTCTCTGCACAACACTATCCAGCTGTTTGTCACCAGAGCTGTGGAGGGTTTGATTCTACACTAATTTAAATTAAGGATGTCAGATGTGACATTTAAGTTCTTAAAAATTAAGGCATAAACCTACCTCTAATGTACAATATTCCTTTACACTGTGTATTTATGTCACTGTGATTAGTTTAATAAAGAAGCTGACTGGCCAATAGCTGGACAGGTGGAGGTTAGGCGGAACTCGCAAACAAAAAGAGAGTTCAAAGAAGGGAAAGATTCTCGGGAGTCTCAAGGAGATTCAGAGGAAGCAGAAGATGAACTTGCCTACTGATTATAGGTACTGAGTCAGGTGGCAGCATGTAGACAAGAAATATGGGTTAATTCAAAAACATGAGAGTTAGCTAGTAAGAACCCTGAGATATTGGTGAAGCATTTATAATTAATAATAAGTCTCTGTGTGGTTATTTGGGGAGCAGCTGACAGGATAGAGCTGATTGGCTGTCTGGACAGACAACTCTGCCTACATCTAACAATTGTACAGTTTTCTTTTCAGTTATCATATCCACAACTATTTTTCAGATGTGTCACATCCGATTAAAACAGCTATAACAGTCTGGGTTTGGGGTACACTGTAGTTTTACTCTACCATGATGAGTACATTTTTTTTCTTGATTACACTCTATATACAAAAGTGAGTGATTTGTATCCTATTGTACTATAGTTTATTAATTAACTTGGTTTTCTAATATAAAGATTTGTTTTTATTTATGTGTATGTGTTGTTGTCTGTGTGAGTGTGTGCCACATTTTAACAGGTACCCAGAAAAGGACACTGGGTCCTGAGGAGCAAGAGCTATAGGCCGTAATGAGTCCTAGATGTAAGTGCTGGGTAAGGAACCAGGATCCTCTGCAAGAAGAGCAGGTCTCCTAACCATCCCTCCAGTTCCTTCTCACATTTCTCATGTAATGTGACGTGTTTGTAGGGAACATCCACTACTTCTCTGAGTCTCACCCTCTTCTGTTACATAGAGGACCAGACTAAAGAACACTTTCTCAGTCAGTCTGTGTAATTTGACTCAAAGGGAAGCTATGTATAAACATGGAGAAGGAGTGAAGAAAGATGTGCTACATCTGAATGATGAAAAGATTGTTCAACATTACGAATAGAGAGGGTTCATGAGAGATGCCCCATGGTATAAGCATCTGCCAACAAACTAGACAACCTGATCTTTCTCTCATGAAGAAGACTGACTCACACATGTTGTCCTCTGACCTCCGCATGCATGCTATGACACATGCATAAACACACAAAATTAACTGTAAAATAATTAAAAACGTTTTGCTTGGTGGTATTTCTTTTTAAATTTATTTTATTTTTCTTAAAAAAGAAAACAAACTATCTTTTTTCATTTTACATATCAATCCCAATTCCCACTCCCTCCCCTCCTCCCAGTCCCTCCACAAACCCCTCACTCCGCCCCACCCATTCCCTCCTCAGAAAGGGTAAGGCACATTGCTTTGGAGAAGATCCAAGGCCCTCCCTACTATATCTAGGCTGAACAAGGTATCCATCCAAAGACAATAGCTTCCCAAAAAGCCAGTATAGGCACTATGGATAAATCCTGGTGCCACTGCCCAGTGGCCCCACAGTCTGCCCCAGCCATACGATTGCCACCCACATTCAGGGGGTCTAATTTGGATCTATGCTGGTTCCTTCCCTGTCTTACTGGAGTTGGTGAGCTTCCATACTCAGGTAAACTGTTTCAGTGGGTGTCTCCATCACATTCTTGACCTCTTTGTTCATATTCTCACTCCTCCCACTCTTCAGCTGGACTTTGTTAGCTCAGCCCAGTGCTCCACTGAAGGTCTCTGCCTCTGTTTCCATCTGTTGCTAGATGAAGGTTCTATGGTGACATTTAAGATATCAATCTGACTATATAGGGCAAGGCCAATTCGGGAACCCTCTCCTCTATTGCTTAGGGCCTTAGCTGGAGTCATCCATGTGGACTCCTGGGAATTTTTCTAGTATCAGGTTTTTTGATAGCCCCATAATGACACCATCAATTAAAATAGCTCCTTCTTTGCTCTCATTTTTGTCCTACCTTCATCTGGGCTATCCTGTTCCCGCCCTTTTCCACTCCTCTTCCTCTTACACGCTCCCTTCTCCTCCAACCCCCATGTGTCCACTTTTTGTCGGGTGATCTTGTCTATTTCTCCTTTCCAGGTGAATCTATGTATGTTTTTCTTAGGATTCACTTTGTTACTTAGTTTCTCTAAGATCATGAGCTATAGGCTCCTTATCCTTTGCTTTATAGCTAGTATCCATTTATAAGTGAATACATACCATGTTCATTTTTCTGGGTCTGGGTTACCTCACTCAGGATGTTTTTTTTTCTAGATCTACCCATTTGCATGCAAATTGCAAGATGTCATTTTATTTTACTGCTGAGTAGTACTCCATTGTGTAAATGTGCCACATTTTCTTTATCCATTCTTTAGTTGAGGGGCATCTCAGTTGCTTCCATGTTCTGTCTATTACAAATAATGGTACTATGAACATAGTTGAATAAATGACCTTGTGGTATGATTGAGCATCTTTTGGGTATATGCCCAAGAGTGGTATTGCTGGATCTTGTGGTAGGTTGATTCCCAATTTTCTGAGAAAGCGCCATACTGATTTCTAGAGTGGTTGCAAATACAAGTTTGCATTCCCTCCAGGAATGAAGGAGTGTTTCCCTTATTCCACATTCTTTCCAGCATAAACTGTCATTGGTGTTTTTGATCTTAGTCATTCTGACAGGTGTAAGTCATTTTGATTTGCATTTCCCTGATGGCTAAGAATGTTGAACATTTGCTTAAGAGTCTTTCAACTGTTTGAAATTCTTCTGATGAGAATTCTCTGTTTAGATCTGCACCCCATTTTTTAAATTGGATTATTTGGAATTTTGATGTCTAATTTCTTGAGTTTTTTTTTTAATAGAGTTTAGAGATCAGTCCTTTGTCTGATAGTGTGTTGGTGAAGATTTTTACCCATCCAGTAGGTTGCCTTTTTGTCTTATTGACTGTGTCCTTTGCTTTACAGAAGCTTCTCAGTTTCAGGGGGTTCCATTTATTTATTGTTGCTTTTAGTGTCTGTGTTACTGGTGTTGTATTTAGGAAGTGGTCTCCTGTGCCCATCCATTGAAGTCTACTTCCGACTTTCTCTTCTATCAGGTTCAGTATGGTCAGATTTATATTGAGGTCTTTAATCCATCTGCACTGGAATTTTGTGCATGGGGATAAATATGGATCTATTTTCATTCTTCTACATGTTGATATCCAGTTATGTTAGCACCATTTGTTGAAGATGCTTTCTTTTTTCCATTGTATAATTTTAGCTTCTTTGTCAAATATCAAGTGTTAATAGGTATGTGGATTACTATCCGAGTCTTCGATTCAATTCCATTGGTCAACCTGTCTGTAAAAACAGGTTTTTTTTTTAAAAAAAAAGGATAGATAGAAAATGCATAATTGCTGACACAGCATGCCCAAGAATGGTCTGGACTCTGAGTGGCTCATACAGTTGTAATATCCAATTTCCCCTTAAAAGTCAGAGTAGGTTAGAAAAAAATAAAACAAAATTTGATCAGAGATAAATTAAATTAAATTTTTTTTTGGTTTTTCGAGACAGGGTTTCTCTGTGGCTTTGGAGCCTGTCCTGGAACTAGCTCTGTAGACCAGGCTGGTCTCGAACTCACAGAGATCTGCCTGCCTCTGCCTCCCGAGTGCTGGGATTAAAGGCGTGCGCCACCATCGCCCAGCTAAATTAAATTTTTTAATATATGATAAAATAGTTTAAAATCTAAATAAATAGAAGATTATGAAAGGCAACCAGGAAATGTGACTCACTTATACCCTTCAAGTAATGTACAAGAGATTTGACTACTGGAATTGGATTAGTGTAAACATCATCTCAAACTTTATAATTTATTTTTATTTTCTTCTTTTTTTTTGAGACAGTGCTTTTCATTTCTCTTTGTAGCCCTGACTGTCTTAGAACTTGCTCTGTAGATCAGACTGGAATCGAGCTCACAGAGATCTGCCTGTGTCTGTCTCCACAGTACTGGGATTTAAATGTTAGCCACAATGCCCAGCCTATAATTTCTTTATGGTGAATAATTGCTCATCACTAGCATGGACCTGTGGGACATTATGATAAATAAAATACATCAGCTGCATAGACAAATACCACTTGATTTTACTAATAATTAGGACCTAACTAGAACAGAGAAGAGAGCGTTCAGTGTGTGGTGTGCAGCCTACAGCCCTCAGAAACTCCCTCCGTTTGTGAGCCTGCTGGTGCCTGTTTCCTCCATATTATCAGGAAAATGGAGCTGTGGCTACTCAGGGCTTGCCAACCTTCACCTGCACATTCTCCCTCTCATGCAGCTTTCACCAGGGAGACAATAAAAAGAATGTCTTCACCCCAGATAGGGCAAAAATGTGCAAACAACTGGTCCCATTCAGGCAGAGTCAAGTAAAGCAGTTTACTTGGATCACCTGGGTACTTCATTATTTATAGGCAGGCGCAGGGAAGACACAAAGTTACATTTAGAAAGTCTGGCTCCAACATGGATGGCAACCCCCAAACAACTGTACAAGGAAATATTCCAGCCCCCAATCAATCACTTGCTATGTGCTCCTCCAGATAACATGCAGCTCTGTCAGGAGGAGTGAAGATGTGGAAACAGGCCCCGCCTTCTAGCCCTCATGAGACCTTAATTGCCTCATTAACAGTACTATAAGGCAAGCTACCTATCTGCTCTTTAGTGTTTATCATTGCTGAGGTTGTAGGCAAGGGTTCTCTGTGGGACATGCACTAACTCTACTTTATGGTGGCCAATGGCCACAGCATGCTTGAATAAAATAGAACCACCACAAAACTCCTCTGGTTCATACATTCTCTCAACTACTTCCAAACCACTCTCTTGATATCTTGAGATGCTGAATCCCAAGTGGGACCCTGAGCTGGTTCATAGATTGGAAATGTGGGTGGAGGAAGATTGGTCTAGGGAAACTGGGATATAGTGACAGAACATGTCGGAGTTTATGGTGTTTGTTTCCTCAGTTCACATCTTTCTTTGTAATAATAACTAGGAAGTAGAAGAACTAGGGATCAGTTTGAATTTCTAACTATGTTTGGGGACCAAGCATCATAGCTTCCTTTATTGTATGAATATGTCTATAGGGAAAAAAATAGATTATCTTCAACCATCCTGAGCTTGACCATGGGCAGAATAAACAAGGATTCAAACAACTTGATTTTCCACTATGGGGCTCAATCAGTGTGGCTAGAAAATTTTGATATTTGTTCTGTGTTGCTGAATATTCCTTTACACTGTGTGAAGATGTGCCACTGTGGTTGGCTCAGTAAAGTGCTAAATGGCCAATAGCTAGGCAGGAAGAGTACAGGTGGGACTTTTGGAGACAGAGACAACTCAGAGAGGAAGAAAGGCAGAGTCACCAGCTGGATGCAGAGGAAGCAGGAGATGCAGGAGGAGAGAGAAAAGCCACGAGCTACATAACAGCATGTAGATGAATAGAAATAGATTAATTTAAGTTGTAAGAGCTAGGTAGAAAACAGCCTAAGCTGAGGCCAAACTTTCACAATTAATAAGAAGTCTCTGTGTCATTATTGGACAGGTGTCTGGTTGGACAGAGAAAGACTCTGGGACAGAAATGTAGTAATTTGAATGTGGTGATTTGCATAAGAATGGCCCTCACAGGCTCCTGTATTTGAAAGGTTAGTCATCATGGTGGGGACAATATGTGAGCAGGATTAGGAGCTGTGACCTTGGTGGTAGAAATATGCCAGCAGGGGAAGCTTGGTGGTGTCAAAAGCCCACTCCTGGCCCAATCTTTATCTCTTTCTTTTTCTCCCTCCCCGTGCCACACCCCCTCTCTGCCTGCAGACTAGGACATAACTCTCCACTGCTGCCTCAGTACCATGAGTTCCACCATGCTTCTGCCTTGCCCCCAAATGATGATAATGGACACCCCTATAAAACTGTAAACATATCCCCAGATAAATGCTTCCTTTGAAGAGGACTGTGCTGCTCATGGTGTCTCTTCACAGCAACATAACAGGGACTAAGACAAGTAGATGTCATACATCTAATAGATAATATAAGCAAAGTGGCACTTGCAACAGCATTCGTGGCAACACAGAATGATCTATAAACATCACCACAGATGAAGGCCCAGAGCTATTGGAACAATAGGGGACTGCAACCTTACAAGCATGACTGTCCTTTACACAGAAGAAAAGAGCTCTGAGATGAAAGAGATTTGCAGATATACATTATTGTTACTGATGCTTTCTTTAAAAGGGTATTTTCAAGATCCGGGTTTATCAATCTGTGACCTACGAAATGGATTTGAATTTTGACAAGGGAATTATCAAGTTGTTCTGTCTGCACTTGGTATTATGAGGAACACCTCGGTTCTTGTGAAATGTATATTCAGTTTGGGGGAAGGAGTTGAAAAGAAATCTGCTTTCTTCACATCCATCTGAATTTTATCAACTTTACAACGATTCTTATAAAAGCATTTGTTTAGATAACAGCGGTTGGTTTGAGAAGCTTTCTGGATGATACAAGCTAAAGGGTATTGTTTACATGAACAGGGTGTCCCAGGGCTACTCTGTTTTATGGGAAGTTCAAACCATCACAGTGAGCTCCAGAGCCTCCAGGTCTGAAGAGACTCAGTCTAAGGTCTGCACAGCAGGGGCTTCTCTCACTGCTTTTCTTTTGGATCCACAATTCTGTCACCAACACGAATCTCCTCCATCCATCAGAAAATCAGCGTGGGGGCTGGAGAGATGGCTCAGAGGTTAAGAGCACTGACTGCTCTTCCAGAGGTCCTGAGTTCAATTCCCAGCAACCACATGGTGGCTCACAGCCATCTATAATGAGATCTGGTGCCCTCTCCTCTTCTTGCATGCAAATATACATGGAAGGAATGTTGTATACATAATAAATAAATCTTTAAAAAAAAAAAAAGAAAATCAGCGTGAACACATCACAGCTGAGGAGGATGGCTCAGCACTGCTGATTTTTACACGAAGGACAGAAGGTGAAATGGACTTTTCTCACTCTTAGGCTCCTACATCCTACAATTTTTTAGAGAGGTGTGAGAGAAAACTGTGGTTGCATGGTATTTCGTCTCCTTTAGCACCACTGGTATGTACTCTACCTTCAGAACTCCAAGTTTCCCCCAAAATCTAATCCTGAGTTGACAGCTGCCCAGTGTTTTTCTCCTAACGTTGTGTTTTCTTTACTTTAATGGGCAGAATGTGGGTTTCCCGTACTTGTAAGTTTCTCTTTAGAGAACAATTCATTGATAGTAAACATTCATGCCTTTCTGACTCTTGGTTATACAATATCAGCCCTCTCGTGCTCATTCACAAAGCTGGACATGAGGCTGAATTTCGCCATGTCAACAGGAGACACAGATATTGAAAAAGGGTCTCTTTCACTTTGCTAACAAATGAGTTTGAAAGAATTCTGAGTTTTATGTAAAACAAAACCTCATCACAGTAACTTAAGCAGATGTTTATTTTTTTTAGACAATAATTACAGTAACCTGAAGCTCGGAGCAGACCTCTGTTCACAGTCTGCTGTGGAACGATGGTCTTTTATCCTGTCACTTGTTTTATTTTTAATAAAATGCTGATTGGTCAGAAGCCAGGCAGGAAGTAGAGGCGGGGCAATGGGAATGCTGGGAAGAGGGAACAAGCAAGATGTGTGTGACTGCCTCGCCGAATAAGGTACCAAGCCACATGGCTAACATAGACAAGAATAATGGGCTAATATAAGTTATAAGAGTTAATAAGAAGTCAGAGCTACTAGGCCAATCAGTTTATAACCAATGTAGACCTCTGTGTGATTTCTTTGGGACTTAACAACTGTGAGAACCTGGCAGGACAGAAACCTTATACAACAACAGTTAGAGTGAAACACCACCAAACTGGAGAACCTGGCAGACATTAAAGAAATTCTTGATACATGCAACCTATCATGGTTAAATTAAGATCAAACAAATGAACAATGTAAACAGATCTCTAAATCCAGTTAAATCGGAGCAGATAGAAGCAGTAATTAAAATACTCTCAACAAAAACCAAAACAGAAAACGTATTTTACACTCCCTGTGCCTCACCATTGGGGATGAGCCTGAGGAAAGAGTGGCTTCGTAGACAGAAAATGTGGCAACTTAAACTCAAAATCCCCATGCAAGAGTAGGTCCTCTTTGACAGTAAGAGCATGATGTTGTCACGTGAGATGTGATCAAGCAATCTCTGTAGATATAAAAATGCGAGATGTTTGGATTTGGGTGTTAGTAATTATAGGGGTAGTATGATTTAGCTTGATTTCCAATAATTTAAGATAGAATCAATAATGTTTATTGGAGACTACAATGCTAAGTTTGACAGATTTTTTTTACTTGAAATCCTCGGTAACTGTTGATGGTAATTCACTGGATGAATATGGTTTGGATTGCATACAAGTAGAGTTTAAGATATGTTAAATATTATTTGCATATTAAACAAATCCTGTGGTTTCATACGGTTTAAGGGTCTCTTACTGATCTATGGGTTGGAAGTGTGGTGCCCATCTGGCAGTACTGATGATGTAGAACCTTATTTGGAATGGAGTCTGTTCATCGGTGACTCTTCCAAAGTGGAGATGTCAAGGATTAAGTCATCCTTATGGGAGTGTGTTATATAACAAGACCTCTTCTCTATGTAGTCCTTTCCTGATCTCTTTCTTAACACATTGTGAAGAATCCAGGAGTCCCTCACCAGCACGATAGTGCTATGCCATTTGTACCTACCAGTTAATAGAATTGTGATCCAAATAGACCTTTACACAAAGTACTTAAACATAACAACACAAAATAGATTACTAAATCATCCAAATAGATGTTCCAGTTGGCAGA
The DNA here is from genome assembly GCA_902806775.1 of Microtus agrestis. Classification (NCBI taxonomy): domain Eukaryota; kingdom Metazoa; phylum Chordata; class Mammalia; order Rodentia; family Cricetidae; genus Microtus; species Microtus agrestis. Next base: position 923,366 of record CADCXT010003042.1, read on the forward strand.
AACATTTCCCTGGATGGATGCTGGACAGATCCCTACCTGCCTCCCTCTCCACTGAGCCCATCATGTGACTTGGGATCGCGTGTTCATTTGTCAAAAACACTGAAGGAGACCCCATTGCCAAGAATGTAGGACTACAAACAAAAAGGAAGAGCTAATGATCATCCACATTTATGTCCCCTCAATGTGCTCCCATGGTTATCACGACAGGGAACTACCCCAGCATTGCCTGTTTATTATAGGGTCTGCCAGGGACAAAGAGCATGAGTCAAACAGGGAAAGAGGTGTCAGGATGTCACTGGCATGGCAGAAGATCAGATATTCTAAAATGGGACGTATGTTCCCAACTTTTTACAATACACAGAGATAACTGAAATTTGCCCGTGAGCCTGTCCCACCCTTGGGGGGAGGGAGAAGGCTGGACCCCTGGCACTGTCAGAAGAGGAACTTGGGCTGGAGAAATGGCTCAGCCATTAAAGGCTAGGCTCACAATCAAAAATATAAAGTTCTGTTCCCAGAGGAGGAATTTGCACCCCTGCAAGAAAGTTCTGATAGTAATGAGGGCACATGGACGTTTTCTGGATTTTCTATTTTGTTATAAAATTGTAATTTTGCTGCAGACAGGAGGGAGAGTAAGGAAGAGTCTTTTTCCCTGCTTTAGCCAAACAATAAATAAAGCCATTTGCATTGTCCGTTTGGCTCCTAATTTCTCAAAGAAGTAGAGGCCTTGTGGATTTTTTTGTAGTGTTGATTTTTTATGTGTGTTTACATCTTTGCAACTGGACGGGCACACGTGTGTGAGGAGGTACACACACACATTTGTGCTCCCCTGTATGCAGGAGACTGAGGTTGGTGTCAGGAATCATCCTCCATCGTCCTCTTTACTGAGTCAGGAGCTGTCAGTCAAACACAGAGCACAACAAATGGCCAATCTCACCATCCAGTTCTTCTAGAGATAACCTGTCCCTGGTTTCTGAACCTGGAATTACAGGCAAGCTGCCCCCCACCAGGTGTTAACTGAGGGGACACTCAGACTTGGAAGCAAGGCATTCTAACCACTGAGCACTCTCTCCAGCCAGGGTTTATTACTCTTCACTGCTACCCTGTTACAAGAAAATATCCTTCATGTGAGGTCAGCGTGTGGGACAAAATGGAGGTCACTAGTGACCCCACCACCATGGACTCTCCTTGTGGGGAGCCAATATTTCTCTACAGATCTCCTCCCAGATTAAAGCTACATGAAGGGTTCTCTTTCTGGTATTTTCTCATCTTTTATAGACCAACTTATTCCAAGCCTTACAAACTTTAAACTGCAATATTTTTATCTTTATTTCAAAGACAACAAAAATATTTAGAATTTTTTGAACAAAATAAAAAGACAGAAGGAAGTGCTCTTTGTTGAATCAGAGACAATTATTTTAAATGTTTTATTATTTTTTACCTTACTATTTAAAACAATTTTAAAATTTAAATACATTTGATTATAATTCTTCCTTTTTCCTAAGTCCTTCCAGATCATTTCCCATCTCGACCTACCCAAACTTAACTCTTTCTCACAACACATGCAAAAGTGAATATAAAAGTAAAATCACATAAAACTAAAAAAAAAAAAAACAAAAATTCAAAAAAATCACAACAGACACCAAACTTTAACCAAATAAAGCACAAAAAATTAAAAACAAAACAAAACAGAACAAAACAGAAACAAAGTTTCTGTAGTCCAATCATATATTTTCAGCGACTTCTGCACCTGAGACCTATCCTGGAGTGGTTGGTACACCCAGTGTGACTCTTGGAGAAAACTGATTTTTGCTTTCAGAGAAAGCATAAGTGACAGTTTAGTCATTAACCTTTAACCCACTGCTTAGGTTTTCATTCATTCATTCATTCAATTCATTTTTTAAAATATAATAAGATAAAATAAGTGCTATTATACTGATGTTGGCTAAGACAAACAGAAGGAAAATAACCCAAAGAAGGCACAAGAATCAGGGAACAACTCATTTTTACACTCAGGGATCCTATAAAAACACTAAACTTTAAGCCATGATGTATACACAGAGGACCTGCAGTCCCTGGGCATGATCCTCAGTCGCTGTGAGTTCACATGGGCGTTGCTCGTGTCGATTTAGAGTCTGGTTTTCTTGATGTCCTGCATTCCATTTGGCACTAACACTCTTTCCACCTCCTCTTCTACAGGATTCTCTGAGGGGAAAAATTTGATGTAGACATCCCATTTAAGAACCGAGTGTTTCATGTCTCTCATTCTCTGTGTGTTGTCTGATTGTGGGTCTGTGTATTTGTTCCCATCTGCTGCAGGAGGAAGCTTCTCTGATGATGTCTGGACAAGATACTGATCTAGGAATGCAATAGACTATCATTAGGAGTCATTTTATTACTACATTTTTCTCTTTTCTTGAACCAGTCCTACTTGGTTTTACTCTAGATCCCTTGGCAATCTGTTCTCAGGTTCTTGATCACCTTAGCAGGATGAGACATGGGTTTCATCTCACAGACACCGTAAGTCAAATCACTCATGTGCTGGTTACTGCCACAAGCTTTGTTTCATCATTACCTTGGCTTTTCTTGCAGGCAGGTAAGACACCATTGCAGATAAAGGGTTTATAGCTGGGTTGGTGTTTTATTTCTCTTTTGAAAGCATACAGAGTACATTCCTGCACCAAAGAAGCTGAAACACAGGGTAAGGCCTCTATGTAGGCAATGATCCCACCTGTCCATTTTAATGAGCTAAGCAGGTGTTGTCTTCAGCAGTGGGGCCATGCTATGAGTTTGTGAGGAACAACCTACAGTCTTAGCAGTATCATGGATTGTTTGGATTCCCATAAGGCCCATTTGGCCAAAAACTCTTATATTTCACTTTCAATTGATCCTGACATATGTAATATATACCTTTGTTTCCATGTTTCTGGATTCCCCTTTCAATAGGAAGGATAGAAATCCTGGTTTCCTCAAAATCTGTCATTTCATTTATATAAAAGCATGTTTAGCTTCTGTAATGTGCCAGTTGCACCTATATGTATGGAGACACCATGATTCAAGGCACAGAGAAAGAGCCATAACTTTGAACTCATCTCCCAAGGCAACCCTGTTGTGCATTTTTCAAGAATACAATGATGATACCATCATTTTTAATCTCAGTCCTGAAGCCACCATTATTTACATCATGTTTCATTTGGCATAGGAAGGGCTTCCTAAGAACTAGCTTGAAAAATACACAGAAGGACCACTTTTGGACACCACTAAGTTAAAAAAAAAACACCCTTAAAATTTTGTAAGTAAAGATTACTTTTAGAATAAAGTCAGTATTGGGGAGGCATTTATATTTCAAGTCTCATATGAAATTTAAAGTACTTAATTGGTAGGAACGAAAGAATCATTTACAGAAAAGTACTTTACAAGTAGAACAAGGAACTTTAAATCATCCTGGTCCATGTTTGGGACTTGCTCAGAATCTTCAGTGCTTAGCCTCATTTATTCTATTCCTGTGCAATGAGGGATTTTGGAAAGAAAAGCACGACACCTGGTCTATGTGTCAGAAACAGGTCCTGCCCAGGTGTTTGGCACTTTGAAATGATGAAAACCAGTCAGAAGATGCAGGGCACTCTGTACACAGCAACATAAGTTAGTTGTTCATTTTCTCCTCTCTTGTTTTTCTTCTCAAAAATAATTAAAGCATAATTAATCTTGAAATAACTGCCGAACAAAATAGATGGAGTCATCGTGGAGAGAGGGAAGCTGTGCTTTAGGGACCGGGGTTCTGCAGAGGCCTTCCTTCCCCCTGACACCGTGACAACATGAAACTTGACGTCTGCAATACCTGATGCAAGCCTAGAGTTCCACAAATCCTGAAGTACAAATATGACCTGACAAGTGTCACCTTCCCAGCTCCAGATCCTGTCTGCACACAGAGGTTCAGGTGAGTACATGGAGGTAAGATCTTCCATCCCCTCAAGCTGTGCCATGGAGAGTTTCATTAAAGCAGAAGAGTCTCTCAGACTAATCCAGGCAGCAGTAAACCTCAGGACCTCCACTTTCCTTCTGTCCCTGGCACCAGAAAGATCAAAGGAGACTAGTTCCTGTAGATACAGAGATGGAACAGAAATGCTGAGGCACTGCTCTCCATCCTCAGGCTGGAGTATCATGACAGAGCTCTGGCTGCGTGTTTGCCTAAGTTACCTTTCTAAATGGATCAATAAGATAGATATGAATTTCAGATGTCTGTAAACCCTGAAGAAAATCATGATTCATTCCTGTAACGTCAGCATTACAAAGACTGAGGCACCATAATTATTTAGTGCTAGTCTGCTTTACAGAGGATGATTCTCTCTCTAAAATAACTAGATAGATGAAGGACAAAAACATCTCTCTTTCAGGTGTCATTTTGTCAGTGCTGTGCCTTCAACAGTGTCACTAGTATGTGTAACACTTACACTTTTCTCTTTTAATGTATTTTCATGTTTCTAATATTGGCATAGTTTTACAATGGTCTTCTAACTCCCAGTTTGATATTTTGTTTCCTGTATCTATCCTTAAAGGCTCGCGATTTTATCACATACTATTACAATACTTGTCTTAAATTCAGTCATTGTATTCCTTGCTGGGTGAAGAATATAACACTCAGTGTAACAGTTATCGTTACCATCTTAAGAACTCTGCTTTTTAGGATCCAGGCTGTGAATGGGTACATCCTGAAACAGCTCATCTTATGTTTATCCCATGCTAAGCAGCAAAGAACAATGATCATTTTAGTTTGTTTTGTTTGCCTGCTTGCTTCTTTCTTTTAGAGAAAACCAGGATGGATGGATGTAACTTACTTTGGGCTCTTAGGAGTTAGACTCATCCTGGCATCACGTATCCATTTAAACACAAGTCCATCCTGTCTTTCAAAATCATTTGCTTCAGTATTTGCCAAATAATGTGGAAGATGAGACACCTCTTCCTCCACTGACAGTGACTTCAGTAGAAAGGAATCAATTATTAGAACATCAGAGCCTGGTCTCAAATATGACTTAAGGCTTAGAAAAGGAAAGAGAGGACTAGAAAAGTAGTAATCTCCCCAAAAGCAAGGATTAAACAAACAGAAAAGTGTTTATATCTTCCATCAGTACTTGAGTGAACTGACAATAGGGATTTTGACAGATTCCTATCACTGAAAAAACACTTAATTTTTAAAATCTAAATCTGTCAGTGAATGCTGATGTGCTGCCAAGGACCAGCCCCGACAAAAATGCCTCTTGCCAGGGTAGGGATGTGAGAATTTAGAAATATAACTAAATAATACAGAGACTCATGAAAAAAAAACAGAACAAAAACCATAGAATGTATTGGGAGTGCATTCCTGTGAGTACTGAAAATTGCCTACATTTATTTTTCCACAGCTTTTATGCCCAAGTAAACAGGGGAGGTAATGGAGGGTGGGGAGAGAGAAGTTAACAAAAGACTTTATTAACATGATATGTAGAACAACTCAAAAAGTCAATTGATTTATTCTGAGATATCAAAACATAGAATTTTGTTGTTTAAGCAGTAAGCTGTTCTAAACCATGGATGCTGAAGGCAACCACTCCCCAGGTGACCTCATAGTTACAAAAGAAGGAGCAGAAGTCCATTTGCATTTCTTGAACACCTGTCAGGGTGACATGGACCTACTTGAATGAGCTCTTTCAATGTTAAAGGGACCAAGCAATCACATCCTGAGTTGAGATGTGCAGCTAAGCTTGTTGATCATTTGAGCAGCCTCCAACTCTCTGACTGCAAGACAAGGTGGAAATGGGCCCACATTTTTGAGCCTCCGCAATTCCTTCCTTTTCTATTAATTTTAATAAAGCCTGTAATTTTGCAGCGGGATAGATGATGATATCTGCCTTAGCTGAACACGTTCTTATATCCCAGGCTTAGCTGTCTTTCTTTCATTTATTTTAATTATACATGTCTATGTCTTAGGGGCCTGGGAGGAAGAAGGATCAAACCCGTCAATGATTGCTGACCTCTGTAAAAAAAAGGTTAAGGGAAAAAGTTCCTCTGGAATCTCTGTCTCTGAGGGAAATTTTTGTTAAGAAAGTTTATGTGCTATTAGATAATGCTTTATGAATAAAAATGCTCCTACAGTCTTTTAATTAAAGGAGAGGAGGATCACCAGGGTTGGGAATGTCTTTTTAAATTGGTCTAGAGTGTTTTTTAATAATTTTTTGTCATATGAAAATCTAAATTTTTTTATTAAATATGTCAAATTTAAGCCCTCATAGGAAACATCAACCTTTTTAAAAACATTTTTTTTTGGTGAACTAAAGCAGTTACAAATATTACCACGTCAATACTATAATTTTAGAGTGAAAATTAATGATAAACACATAATTTGTCACATTACAATTTTTTAAAAACCATTTTAATTAAAAGACAAGAAAAGTTTTTTTGATGTGTTAAGTTCAACCACATTGCTCTTTTAAGTAACTGTCTCAGTCTCTGAGCAGCAGCAAAACCCTTAGGCCACCGTCCTCATATTTGAAGAGGGGCATTAGTCACTCCTTGGAACGAGTTTTTTTTTCTGAGGGGAAAATTGAGATCTCAGATTTTAGGTCTAATATTTTAACAGTAGATTGAATACCATACTGTCAAAATGAGTTCTGTGTCACAAAGAGTAAAACAGTCAAATGTATTTTTTGGTATGAATCCAAGGTAAACAGGAGTCATTAGGTCTGAAAATCTGTGTAGCAAGTCCATCAAGAGGCTAGAAATCACCAGTTATCACCATGACCTTTTTTTTTTCTTGTTAGACTGCAGTAATGGTTGTCCAGATTATTGGTTTAGGTACCCTGTCTCAGTCTGCAGTGTGTTGGTATGAAGAGGGTAGGAATATGGTCTTTTTTTTTAAAGATTTATTATGTAAACAACATTCTGCCTTCATATATGCCTGCATGTCAGAAGAGGGCACCAGATCTCATTACAGATTGTGAGCCACCATGTGGTTGCTGGGAATCGAACTCAGGACCTTTCGAAGAGCAGCTGGTGCTCTTAACCACTGAGCCATCTCTCCAGCCCAGGATTATGGTCTTAGGAACCTCTTCTTACTTTTCTTTATGGAGGCATTGGTAGCTGTGATGTCATCGTGGATGACATGCTCTGTCATCTGCATATCCTGACCACCTGTCAGGATGGCACAGACCTACTTAAATAAACTAATTTAATCTCAAACACAAAACAAACAGTCACATCCTAAGTAGAGATGTAAAGAAACATTTGTCCACCATTTCAACAACCTCTAACTCTCTGCCCGTCAGACAAGATGAAAAGGGTCCACATTTTTGGGCCAATACAATGTGCTTCCTATTAAAATCAGAATCATATTTCATTTGTAGAGCTATTTGGGTGGTATCAGAGTTTCTAGGACTCACTTACACAGGCAATAATTAACTCTTTTCTATAGGAACAATTGACAGCAATAACTGTCATTTCAAGCCATGAGGTCATTCATCAGGACATAGATATTTAAAACAATCTTGTGAGTTTAACAGGAATGAGGGCAGTGAACAGAGGCATTGCAAGTACTCAGAACACAAAACCCATGCAGCCACTGTAATATTCAGATTCCTCTTCTCCTAGAAAAATGTGCACAAAGCTAACCACAAATCGCTGAGAAACGAAAATGCATCTCCAGAACTTGAGGAATAACGTCCTACCCAGATTCGAGTTCTGGAATCAGCTCAGACTGGTGTATAAAAAAGGCGCCTGTCTGACAAACAGGTTGCAGGAAAAGCAGGCTGCAATACCAGCTGACATAACTGCTGTTCAAAAGGCCCCACAGAAGCAAATGGCACCATGAACTCTTAGACAGTGGAGCCCCTGCTCACACCAGTTGCTCCAACTTACTGGGCTACATGCAGTTGACATTGAGAACTCATGACTCAAAATGCACTCATCTCATGGCAGTATATACTCCCTCATTAATTCCATTAATTATCAGGATCCCCAGGTTCAGAGCTGTTCCATATTCCCTTATGTGTCCTGAGGTAACTCACTGCGGTACAGATGCCCTGAAGTCATCTGCTAGGATCACAGTTCTCTGCTACCCTCTGTTATAGGAAGCAACACAGGGTTCTGCTAGTCACCATCCCTAGCAGCAGCCTGGCAGTTACATGAAAACTTTCAGGTTATATTTCAATAATTCAGTTTTAACTGTAGCGCTCTATCTAAAGAAGTTGTGCGATTGAACTTGACATTGAGAACTACATTTAAAAAGACCAATAAATATTCCTATTGAGTGAAATCATAGAATGGTCAACATACAAACTTTAAAAATATTAGGATGTAGAAATTGAAGTTATAAATCTTTGAAGCCAAATGCAAATCTAGAAATTGTTACAGTAATTAAGATACAAATAAGAAAGGAACCTGTGCGTTTGGAAATTCAGTGGGGGAAATGATGAAATAGAGAAAGAAAAAGGAAGAATTTGGTTGGGGAAATTTGCAGTACAATTCAGTTGTGTTGAAAGTTAACTTGTTAATCCATGCGTGTACATAGACAGACAGACAGGAACACACACGAATACACATTTTAACAAGTCAATTTTGCTAGTATAGGACTCAAACATATCTCCTTTAAAACTTTAGGGTTTCATTCCAGTTTCCAAGCTCACCTGTCAGAGCACACACATAACTCAGTGTCCACAGGAAAGAGAAGGAGTTCAGGGACCCAGTCTACAGCAGCACATGTGTACACCAGAAAATGCTATTATGCAAAAATGTTTTTCAGATAAATGTCTAGCATTATTGATGCCTTCCTGGAAAATTCTTTGTATCCTGAATACAAGATTTTCTACCCAGAAAGGAAGAAATGCTTTTAAAATTTATTAAGCAAACAGTTATCGTCTTCATGACTATGTTTGGAACTCTGGGAAACATTTCTGTTTCTGTGAATTATATGTTCAGTTGGTGCGGACGGCCTGAGAAGAATCCTATACACCTTACTCTCATCCACTTGGCTTTTACAAACATCATAATTCTTCTTGCAAAAGGATTGCCAAAGACAATGGCAGCTTTTGGTTTGAGAAACTTCCTAGATGACATAGGATGCAAGATCCTCATTTACCTGACAAGGGTGGCCCGTGGGGTCTCCATCTGCACCAGCAGTCTCCTCACTGTGGTCCAGGCCATCATCATCAGTCCCAGAACATCTGGATGGAGAAGGCTCAGACCAAAGTCTGCATGGCACCTCCTTCCATTCTTTTCATTCTTTTGGATACTCAACGCTTTAATAGGTATGAACCTAATCCATTCCATCACAAGTACAGGCCTGAATATATCACAGTTTAAGAGTGAAGACAACTATTGTTCTTTTATGCAAGAAAGTCAGAAAACAAAATGGATTGCTCTCCCTCTCATGGTCCTGAGAGATGCTGTGTTTCAGGGAGCCATGGGAGGCGCCAGTGGCTACATGGTACTTCTTCTCCACAAGCACCACCAGCATGTCCTCTACCTTCAGAACTCCAAGCATCTCTACAGAACTCCCCCTGAGCTGAGAGCTGCTCAGAGTGTCCTCCTTCTGATGCTCTGCTTTGTTTTCTTCTATTGGGCTGAATGTGCTTTTTCTCTACTTTTAAGTCTTTCTTTAGTGGACAAATCCTTGATGTTAAATATTCAAGAATTTATAATTCTTGGTTATGCAACTTTTAGCCCCGCTGTGTTGATTCACAGGGATAGATTACTCCCTGAGTGGTGGCATGCTCAGTGGGAGAAATTGAGAAAATGTCTTTCTCCTTTATTTGTTCAATGAATTTTATAATATCCCAGTTTTATAATATTTTAAGTAAGACAAAAATCTCAAAAAGCATTTTAAGCATGTGTTTATTCATAAGCAATCTTCCTAGTAAGTCCCAGCCTTGAGCTGAGAGAGAAATCTCTGTAAATTACAGTCAAATGTGAATCCTTAGTCTCCACTTTTCCTCTCTTTTGAAGGGACTTTAAAAAAATTCTTATATTTGTACTGTGTATGGATAATTTACCTGCATTCTGTCCTTGTAGCACATCCATGCTTGGTGCCTGTAAAGAGTAGAAGAGATAATCAAAAGCCCGTGACTGACTGGAGTTAGAAAGGTTGCTCTGAACTAAAGTGTGGTTGCTAGGAATTGATCCTGGGTCCTCTGGAAGACAAGCTAGTGAGTCATGTCTGCAGCATAGAGAAAATGGTCTTAATTATATTTTATAAAACTGATTTTAATATCACCATGATGGGGAACACACAGATGAACTTATGTAAAAGGAGACTGAACATTGTTTTCCTGCCTGTCCCGAATAAATAATCACAGAGAAACTATATTAATTGCAACTATTTTTCTGTGATGGCTCAGATGGATTTCTAGTTAGCTCGTACATCTTAAATTAACTAATTTCTATTAATTACCACGAAGTTATGGCCTTCTAGTACAGTTCTGGTGTCTTTCACCTCAGCAGCTACATGGCAATGGCCTGACTCTGCCTTCTTTTTCCCTTCGTTAAGTATAGTTTTCCCACCTAGCTCTATTGTGCTCTGCCATAGGACAAAACAGATTGTTATTAACCAATGGTAATAAACCATATTCACAGCATACAGAGGGGAATCCCACATCAAATTTGATTTATTTTATCAATTTTATAGTGATTTAATCATGTTATTCAAAGAAATCCACTATCTTGTACTTGATGCTGTACTTGCTGAATGTTAGTTTAGCTATGATGCAGTTTTGAGATTCTTCAAAGTGTCTGAATACTTCCTTCTGTAGAAAATATTTTACAGAAATGTTAAAAATGCTGTGAACTACATCCACTTCCTGGAATCCCAATGCACCAGTCACAGAACTTAGATGCACTGACATGTTTCTTTGGTTTTATATTCATGAAGGTTCTCTGCAGGAATTAAGATTTTTCGTATGGGATAAACTGGATAAGGATTACACGGTAAAGTTTCATTTTATCTCCATCTATAGTTTCTATGTTGATTAAAAATGTGGATTTCCCTTTTTGCAAAATTAAAATGCAGTGTGAAGCAGACTGAGGCTTGTTAGCAGCTGTCCTTTGTTAATGCCTGGTTGCTCTGCACAACACCATCCAGATGTTTGTCATCAAAGATCTGCAAAAGGATCTGATTCTACATCCACTTAAGTGAAGGATTCGCTGCTTGATTTCTTAACGTAGATCCACACAATAAGATACTGACATGGTTCTAAGAATCTGTTAGACCCATCCTTAAAAATAGTAATTGATATAATCATTGAACATGAAAGTGTAGACTCACTAATCACCAGTTTTATGCCATATTTAAGAGAATGCTCTGTACTATCTGACTAAACACCTGTACCATATTGTTTGCATCATGGCTCTACTTCACAATGATATATACATTTTTATATTTTGCTTGGTTGCACTGTATAAACAAAACATTAATGTAAGTGATGTGTATTTTAATTCTGTTACAGATTATTAAATACCTTGTTCTTCTAGTATTAAGATTTATTTTATATATGTGTCTGTGTGTGGTGTCACATTTGTACAGGTCCCAAACAGATCAGAAGAGGGCACTGATCACAGGCAGCTAGAGCTACAGGCAGTCATGAGTCCCAGATGTGAGTGCTGGGTAAGGAACCAGGGTCCTCTGGAAGAAGAGCAATTCTCCTAACCATCCCCACAGCTCCTTCTCACATTTCTCATGTAGTGTGACTTGTTTATAGGGAACATTTACTACTTCTCCAAGTATCACCCTCTTCTATTACAGCCATTTTCTAGTATCAGAGAACCTGACTAATGAAAACTTTCTCAGAGAGTTTGTGTAATTTGACTCAAAATGAAGTGATGCAATAACACAGAGAAGGAGTGAGGAAAGATGTGTTACATCTTAATTATGAAAAGTTCAAGGTTAAGAATAGATACAGGTCTGAAGAGATGCCTCTATGGTAAAAGCACCAGCCGACAGGTCAGACAATCTCTGTCTCTAATGAAGAAAACTGACTCCCACATGTTGTCCACTAACCTCCAGACGTGTGCTGTGACACACCATAAAATAAACTGTAAAATAATTTTAAAAATTTATAAAACAATAGACAGGAGATACATACTTGTTGACACAGCATGCCCAAGGATGATCTGGACTCTGAGTAGCACATAAAGTTGCAATTTTCAGTTTTCCCTTAAAAGTCAGATTAGATAAAAAAACTTCATCAGAAGATAAATTAGATAAATTAGAACTTTTCATTCATAATGAAAATAGATAAAAATCTAAATAAGTCAAGGGTTGTAAAGGCTATCTGGAAATGTGACTCAGTTATGTTCTTTATGTGATGTACAAAAGATTTGACAACTGGAATCAGATTAGTATAAACATCATCCCAATCTTTCTAATTTCCTTTTTTTCCCCTTAAGACAGGATTTCTTTTTGTGGCCCTGGTTATTCTGAAACTTGCTTATACACCAGGCTGGGCTCAAGCTCACTGAGGCCTGCCTGTCTTTGCATCCCAAGTGCTGGGAATAAAAGTGGTAAAGTGGTAGTTATAGTTTTTCTTTCTTTCTCTCTCTCTTTCTTTCTTTCTTCCTTCCTCCCTTCCTTCTTTTCTTTCTTTATTTCTTTCTCTTTTTCTTTTTTATTTTATGGAGGCATTGCTTGTCACTAACATGGACCTGTGGAACATTATGTGAAATAGAATAGGTCAGCTACATGTAGACAAGTACCACATAATTTTACTAATAAGTGGAACCTAAATGAAAAGAGAATAGAGTGATCAGTGTGTGGTGTGCAGCCTACAGTCCTCAGAAACTCCCTCCATTTGTGAACTTGAGTGTGGCTGGTTTGTCCATATAATCAGGAATATATAACTGTGGCTACTCAGAGCTTTACAGTCTTCACCCTCAGATTCTCCCTGTCACATGACTTTTCCTAGGCTGACATTAAAAGCATCTGTTCACCCTAGATATAATAAAAAAAAACTGTGCAAAGAACTGGTTCCATCCAGGCTCAGTTGAGTGAAGCAGTTTACTTGGATCCCCTGGGCGCATGTTTATTTATAGGCACATGGAAGATATAAAGCTGCATATAGAGAGTCTGGCTCCAACATGCATGACAACCCAAAAACATCCATACAAGAAGAGATCCCCAAAAAAGAAGATCCTAACAATACTTAATCACACAGAAGTCTACTTTTATTAATGAACACTAATGTCCTTGTGATGGAAGATTATGGTGGAAGCTTAAGGTGGGAGAAAGAAGGCATGTCATCAAGGAGGGATATGGGGAAGGGTTTTTAAGTGGTAAAACCACAAGAAGATCTTCAATATCTACCCCAGCAAGCAAAAATGGTCTTTCCTGCCAAGTTTAAGTGGTTAAGGTGTTCAATACACTCTTTGGGTATCTGGATAAGCAACTTACAAAAGCCAAAAAGGCAATCATTCATATAATAACAAGGAATATTGTCACATTTTGAGTAAGGGGTCACTGAGTCATGGTTACTGGCAACTTATCTTCCCAGTACTGGAGTCAGAGACAAAAGGCTGTGGTACCAAGATAGGTGCCTAGGTAAAATGGAGCTTCTCTAGCAATCACAGTGGCACAGGCTGACCTGCCTTCAGTTAGCAGCACAGGCTGATCTTGAGCTGTTGCAGCATCCCAAATGCTGTGATTACAGACCCTTTCCACCACACTGCCATTACCTTTAATGATGAAGTGTATTATGACATTAAAATAAATATTATAACAATACATCTCCTTTTCATAAGAAGTTTGGTATCTCACAGTCTCAAGACTAGCTCAGGGAAACAGGCAGGTAGAAAGTAGATTCACACCATCTTCCCATTCCACCATTGCTATCATGTGACTTTTAGATTTGTGTGAACACTGGGAAAGTACATGCAGTAATGCTTCTGTCAGAAATGAATATTTCGTTTTATCCCCAAATTCAGAGCATGAGAACAACATCAGAAAGTGGAGGTGGAGACCCTTATCTGTGGTGAGTTTGATGGCAGATGGAAGACAACAGTAAGACAAGCAAATATCATAGCCAGCACATTTCATCAAAAAATGTGGGACATTGCTAAATTCCAAAATTAAGAAAACTAATGTTAATGCAACTGGACAATTATGAACAGGTTAGACATTAAAGTACCACCACAAGAAAGTCTGGAAAACAGAATCTCTCAAATGATGGCATTTTGGGTCTGGAGACTGTAGACATAGACTGCTCATTTGTTTCCTGGCCTCCCAGACCTGAATAATCACACAAAACTATATTAGTTACAGAACTGTTTGGCTTATTAGCTCAGGCTTCTTATTGACTAACTCTTACATCTTAAATAAACACATTTCTATTAATCTGTGTATCACCACAAGGATGTGACCTACCAGTAGGGTTCTGGGGCATCTGGTTCCTTTGGCAGCTCCATGGTATATGTCTGATTCCACCTACTCTTACTCTATATTCCTTCTAACCTGGTCATTTTCTGACCTGCCATTGTCCAAAGCAGCTTTACTCATTATCCAATAAAAGCAACACATATACAGAAGGACATCCCACATCTGCCTTCCCTTCTCACTCTGCTCTCACGCTCCCAATTTTCTCAGGAGACCTTGCCTATTTCCTCTTCCCAGGGTTATCTATGTATATTTCTCTTAGTGTTCTCTTTGTTACTTACCTTCTCTGGGGTCGTTCACAATAGGCTTCTTATTTTTTTTGCTTTACAGCTAGTAATCATCAATGAATGGATACAATGCTCAACTTTCTGGGTCTGGGATACCTCCCTCGGGACGTTTTTTTCTAGTTGCATCCATTTGCATGCAAATTTCAAGATGTAATTTTTTTCCATTCATTATATAAATGCACCATACTTTATTTATCCAGTCTTCATTGAGGGGCATCAAGGTTGTTTCCAGGTTCTGGCTATTACAAACAATGCTACTATGAATACAGATGAACAAATATCCTTGTGGTGTGTTTGAGCATCCTTTGAGTATATGCCCAAGAGTGGTATTGCTGGGTCTTGCAGGAGGTCAATTCCCAATTTTCTGAGAAACCGCCATACTGATTTCCAGAGTGCCTATATAAATTTTCATCACTACCAGCAATGTATGAGTGTTTCTTTTTACTCTACATCCTCTCCAGCATAGGCTATTATTGGTGGTTTTGATCCTAGTCATTCTGACAGGTGTAAGATGGTATCTCAGAGTTGTTTTGATTTGCATTTCCCCAATAGCTAACAATGTTGAACATTTCCCTAAATATCTTTTGGTCATTGATTCTTCTGTTGAGAATTCCCTCTTTAGTTTAGTACCCCCTTTTTATAAATTCTGTTATTCAGAATTTAATGTCTAATTTCTTGAGTTCTTATGTATTTTGGAGATCAGTCCTCTGTCTGATGTGTGGTTGGTGAAGATCTTTTCCCATTCAGCAGGCTGCCTTTTTGTCTTATTGACTGTGTCCTTTGCTTTACAGAAGCTTCTCAGTTATAGGAGGTCCTATTTATTTATTGTTGCTCTCAGTGTCTGTGCTACTGGGGTATATTTAGGAAGTGGTCTCCTGTGCCCATGAATTGCAGAATATTTTCCACTTTCTCTTCTATGAGGTCCAGTGTGGTTGGATTTATATTAGGGACTTTAATCCATTTGGACTTGAGTTTTGTGTATGGGTACGGATCTATTTACACTCTTCTACATGCTGACATACAGTTATGCAAGCACCATATGCTAAAAATGCTTTCTTTTTTATTGTATAATTTTAGCTTCTTTGTCAAAAATCGGGTGTTCATAGGTGTGTAGATTCATATCCAGGTCTTCAATTTGATTCCATTGGTCAATCTATCGGTTTTATGCCAATACCAAACAGTTTTCATTACTGTATCTCTATAATAGAGCTTGATATCAGGGATGATTATGCCTCCAGAAGTTCCTTTTAAATATAGGATTTTTTTTTATATATAGGATTGTTCCTGGGTTTTCCGTTTTTCCATATGAAGTTGAGTATTGTTTCTAGTCCTACGAAAACCAGTGTTGGGATTTTGATAGGAATTGCATTGACTCTGTAGATTACTTTTGGTAGGATTGCCATTTTTATTATGTTGGTCCTACTTATCCAAGAGTATGGGAGAACTTTCCATTTTCTGGTATCTTTTTCAATTTCCTTATTCAAAGACTTAAAGTTCTTGTCAGATATGTCTTTCATTTGTTTGGTTAGTGTTACTCCAACATATTTTATGGTATTTGTGACTATTGTGAATGGTGATGTTTCTCTGATTTTGTTCTCAGCTTCCTTATCATTTGTGTATATGAGGGCTACTGTATTTTTTTAGTTGATCTTGTATCCTGACACGTGGTACCATAGTTTTAAGTCTCAGTTCTGAACCCACCTTTATTTGTATCATGTTGCATTTGGGATAGGAAGGGCCTCAAGGGAACTAGCTTGAAAAGTACACAGAGGGACCACTCTAGGACACACCTAAGTTAAAATAGTGCCCTTAAAGTTTTCTAAGTAAAGATTGTTTTTAGAATAAGGTCAATATTGGGAAGGTTTTTATATTTCAAGTCCCACACGGTATTTAAAGTTTTTAATGGGCAGGAAGGAATTAGTCATTTACAGCAAAGTTCTTCACTACAGATGGGCACAGATAGAACAAGGGACTCTAAATCGTCCTGGTCCATGTTAGGGACTTGATCTGACAGCAGAATCTCCAGTGCTTAACATCATTTATTCCAATCCTGTAGAATGAGGGATTTGAGAAAGAACAGCAAGAGACCTGGTCTATGTGTCAGAAGTAGATTCTGCCCAGGTCACAGCTTGGCACTTTGGGAAGATGAATAACAGTCAGGAGACACAGCACAGGGAGCACCATACACAAAAACTTAGTTGTTCATTTTCTCAACTCACATTCTTCCTCTCAAAATAATTAATCTCTATCTAATTAAGTTTGAAATAAGTTCTTAGCAAAACAGATGTAGTAATTGTGGAAAGAGTGAAGCTGTACTTTAGGGACTGGGGCTCTGCAGAGGCCTTCCTTCCCCCTGACACTGTGACAACATGAAACGTGAAGTCTGCAATTCCTGATAGAAGCCAAGAGCTCACAAATCCTGACAGTACAAATATGTCCAGTCAAATGTCACCTTCCCAGAGCTGCTCCAGATCCTGTCTGCACCACAGAGGTCCAGGTGAGTACATTGAGGTAAGATATTCCATCCCCTCAGATGGAGTTCCATTAAAGCAGAAGACTCTCTCTGGCTAATCCAGGGAGCAGATGCCATGCTTTGTGATCCTCAGGACATCCACTTTCTTTCTGTCCCTGGTGCTAGAAAGATCAAAGGAGACTAGTTCCTGGAGATACAGAGATGGAACAGAAATGCTGAGGCATCACTATCCATCCCCAGGCAAGAGTACCATGGGTCTTTGACTAAGGTTACCTTTCTAAATAGATTAATAAGATACATAAGATTTTCAGATATCTGTCAGACCCTGGAGATCATCATGATACAGTAATGTAGCTTCAGGACTAGAGAGATTGAGGCAAGGGCATTGTCGTTCAGGGCTAGTCTGTTTTACAGGGAGTCTCTCTCTCAAAAATTACTAGATAGATGAAAGACAAAAAATTTCTTCTTTTAGGTTTTATAAGTTTTCCAGCATTGTGACTTCACCAGTGTCACTAGTGTTTGTAACACTTGTACTTTTTACTTTTGATGCATTTTCACTTTTCTAATATTGGCATTGATTACAATAGCCTTCTAACTCCCAGGTTTTCGGTTTCCTGTCTGTATCCAACCTTAAAGACTCTTAATTTTCTCACATGCTATTATAATACTTGTCTTAAATTCAGTCATTATTTGCCATGTTGGGTGAAGAATACAATACTCAGTATAAGAGTTATCATTACCATCTTGAGAACTGCTGCTATTTAGGATCCAGGCTGTGGAGGAGTACATCCTAAAACAGCTCATCTTAAGTTTATCCTATGCTAAGCAGCAAAGAGCAACAATCTTTTTAGTTTTGTCTGTTTGCCTGCTTGTTTGTCTCTTTTAGAGATAAACAGAATGGATGGATATAACTTACTTCATCGATCTAAACTCAAGTCCATCCCGACTTTTAAATTCATTTCCTTTAGCATTTCACAAATGATGTGGAAGATGAGACACTTCTTCCTTCACTAACAGTGACTTCAGTAGAAAGGAATCAGTTATTAGAAGATCACAGCCTGGTCTCAAATATGACTCAAAGTTTGGAAAGGGAAGAGAGGACAAGAAAAGTAGGAATCCCCATGAAAGCAAGGAATAATGAAACAGAAAAAATGTTAATATCTTCCATCAGTATTTGGGTGAACTGATATCAGGGATTGTGGCAGATTCCAATCACTGAAAAAACACTTAATTTTGATTCTAAATATGTCAGTGAATGCTGATGTGTTTTCTTTTAATATCTGGAGCATATTTTATTTGTACAAATATTTAGGTGATATTGTTATTTCTAGGACTTACTGAAAAAGGCAATAATTACCTCTTTGCTAAAGGAACAGCTGAAAGCAAAAACTGACATTTCTAGCATCATGAGGCCACCTGATCACAAATTTCAGAATAAGGGTAGGTTGATGAAGGTCACTGGTAAGATCATTTGGACACAGACATGTAAAGTTATCCTGTGAGCTTAACAGGAAGGAGAACAGTGAATGGAGACATTGCAAGTACTCAGAACACCCAAACCATTGCAGCCACTGTAATATTCTGATTTTTCATATTCTAGAAAAAGTGCCCAAAGCCTATAGCAAATCCATGAGAAATGAGAATGGAGCTCAAGAACTTGAAGAATATCATCTTACCTGAGTCCAAGTTCTGGAATCAGGTCGGACTGGTAAATAAAAAGCAGCCTGCCTGACAAACAGGTTGGAGGAGAAGCAGGCTGTAAAACCATTTGACATAATTGCTGCTCAAAAGGCCCCAGTGAAGCAAATGCGAACATGAACTCTTACATAGTGGAACCCCTGCTCACACCATTGCCCCTACTTACTGTGCTACTTGCAGTTGACACTGAGAACTCATGACTAAAAATACAGTCATCTCATGGCAGTATATACTCCCTCATTAATCCCACTTATCATCACTCATCAGGATCCCCTGGTTCAGAGCTGTTCCATGTTCCCTTATGTGTCCTGAGGTAACTCAGTGGGGTACAGATGCCCTGAAGTCATCTGCTAGGATCACAGTTCTCTGCTACCCTCTGTTATAGGAAGCAACACAGGGTTCTGCTAGACACCATCCCTAGCTGCAGCCTGGCAGTTACATGAAAAATATCAGGTTATATTTTGATGGTTCAGCTTTAACTGTAGGTCTCTATTTGGAAAGGTTGTGCAATTGAACTTGACAGTGAGAACTACTTATTAAAAATAACTAGTAAACATTTATGTGGAATGAAATAACAGAATGATCAACCTAAAAATTAAAAAATATTAGGATGTAGAAATTGAAGTAATAAAGCATTGAAATCAAAGGCAAATCTAGAAATTGTTAAACTAAGTAAGATGCAAATAAGAAAGGAGCCTTTGTTTTTGAAACTGGGTGGAGAAATATGATGAAGTAGAGAAAAATAGGAAGAAATTTGGTTGCAAAAAGATGGAATTCAATTCACCTATGCTGAGAATTAATTAGCATAATTCACACACCCAGATAAATGCACACACACATTCAAACAAGTCAATTTTGCTAGTATAAAGTTCAAACACATCTCCTTTAAAACTTTAGGGTTTTATTCCAGTTACCAAGCTCACCTGTCAGAGCACACACATAACTCAGAGTCTACAGGGAAGAGGAGGAGTTCGGGGACCGAGTCTACAGCAGCACATGTGTCCATCACTGACTCTCGTATATCAGAAAATGCTATTATGTGAAATGTTTTTTCAGATAAATGTCTAGAATTACTGATGCTTTCTGGAAAGACTCTTTGTATCCTAAATACTAGATTTTCTACCCAGAAAGGAAGAAATGTTTTCAAAATTTATTAAGCAAATAGTTTTCCTTTTCATGACTGTGTTTGGAACTCTGGGAAACATTTCTGTTTCTGTGAATTATATGTTCAGTTGGTGGCGAGGCCCTGAGAAGAAACCCATCCACCTTATTCTCATCCACTTGGCTTTTACAAACATCATAATCCTTCTTGCAAAAGGATTGCCAAAGACAATGGCAGATTTTGGTTTGAGAAACTTCATAGATGACATAGGATGTAAGATCACCATTTACCTGTCAAGGGTGGCCCGTGGGGTCTCCATCTGCACCAGCAGTCTCCTCACTGTGGTCCAGGCCATCATCATCAGTCCCAGAGCATTTGGGTGGAGGAGGCTCAGACCAAAGTCTGCATGGCACATCCTTCCATTCTTTTCATTCTTTTGGATACTCAACGCTTTAATAGGTATGAACCTAATTCATTCCATCACAAGTGTAAGCCTGAATATATCACAGCTTAAGAATAAAGATGACTATTGTTATTTTATGCCCGAAAGTAAAAATACAAAATGGACTGTTCTTTCATTTATGGTCCTGAGAGATGCTGTGTTTCAGGGAGCCATGGGAGCGGCCAGTGGCTACATGGTTCTTCTTCTCCACAAGCACCACCAGCATGTCCTCTACCTTCAGAACTCCAAGCTTCTCTACAGAACTCCCCCTGAGCTGAGAGCTGCTCAGAGTGTCCTCCTTCTGATGCTCTGCTTTGTTTTCTTCTATTGGACTGACTGTGCTTTTTCTCTAATTATAAGTATCTATTTAGCAGACGAATCTGTGGTTGGAAATATTCAAAAATTTCTGGCCCTTGGTTATGCAACTTTTAGCCCTGTTGTGTTGATTCGCAGGGATGGACTTATGCCTGATTGTTGGCATGCTCAGTGGGAGAAATTGAGAAACTATCTCTTTCATTTTTCTGTTCAATGAATGTGAATGAGTTCTTAGTTCTTCAATTTTGTGGGTAAGACAAAATTCTCACAGAGCAGGTTAAGCATGGGGTTATTCTCACACACTCTTCCTGGTGGCCACAGCCTTGACGAGAGAGAGAGAGAGAGAGAGAGAGAGAGAGAGAGAGAGAGAGAGAGAGAGAGAGAGAGAGAGAGAGAGAGAAAGTTCTTAGAAAAATATGGTGATAAAAGAAATCTTATTCTCCAATTTTCCTCTCTTTTCATGTGGTTTTTTAATTCCTATATTTTCGTGTATGGATAATTTACCTGCATTATGTCCTTGTAGCACATCCACACCTGGTTCCTGTAAAGGGTAGAACAGGTCATTAAATGTCCTATGACTTACTGGAGTTGGGATGGTTGCTCTCAACCAAGGTGTGGTTGCTAGGAATTAAACATGGGTTTTCTGGAAGAAAAGTTAGAGCTCTCCATTACTGAACTGTCTTCAGCACAGAGAAAATGGTCATAATTATATTTTATACAATTGTTTTTTACTGTCACCAAGACTGGAAGCACACAGATGAAATTGGTCAATTTTATCAGTGTCATAGTTATTTAGTCATGTTATCCAAAGAAATCCATATCTTGTACCTGATGCTGTACTTGCTAAATGTTAGTTTATCTATGATGTGATTTGGGGTTCTCCAAAGTGTTTTTATGTTTCCTTCTGTAGAAACTGTTTTTACAGAATTGTGGAAAATGGTAAGAACTACATCCACTTCCTGGAATCCCAGTGCACTAGTCACAGAACTCAAATGTACTGGAATGTTTCTGTGGTGTTATATTTATGAAGGTTCTCTGTAGGAATGAAGATTGTCCATATGGGATAAACTGGATAAGGAATACACAGTAAAGTTTTATTTTATATCCATCTATAGTTTCTATGTTGATTTCATAATGTAGATTTTCCTTTTTGCAAGATTAATATGCAGTGTGAAACAGACTGAGGCTTGTTAGCAGCTGCCCTTTGTTAGTACCTGGTTGCTCTGCACAACACTATCCAGCTGTTTGTCATCAAAGAGCTGTAAAAGGATCTGATTCTTCATCCACTTAAGTGAAGGATTCGCTGATTTCTTAACTTAGATCCACACAATAAGATGCCGACATGGTTCTAAGAATATTATAGACCCATTCTGAAAAATATTTACTGATATAATCATTGATCATGAAAGTATTGAATTGCTAGAGGTGGGTTTATTCCTTATTTAAAAAAACTGCTCTTTCATATCTGACTAAACTGTAACAGTTTGGATTCCTCATGGCTTTACTTTACAATGATGTATAAGTTTTATATTTTGCTTGGTTGCAGTGCATATACAAATTATTTAAGTAAGTGATATGTATTGTATTGTGATACAGATTATTAAATAGCTTGTTTTTCAAACATAAAATTTATTTTATGTATTTGTCTCTATAAGTGTATGTCTATGAATGTGTGTCTGTGTGAGTATGTCACATTGGTACAGGCTCCCACACAGATCAGAAGAGGGCACTGATCACAGGGAGCTAGAGCTAAAGGCAGTCCTAGATGCGAGTGCTGGGTAAGGAACCAGGGTCCTCTGCAAGAGGAGCAGGTCTCCTAACCATCCCTGCAGCTTTTTCTCAGATTTATCTATTACTTCTCTGAGTCTCACCCTCTTCAGTTACATAGAGGACCAGATTAATGAACACTTTCTTAGTCAGTCTGTGTAATTTGACTCAAAAGGAAGCGACCTAAGAACACAGAGAAGAAGAGAAGAAGATGTGTTAAATCTGAATGATGAAATAATTGTTAAATGTTAAGAATAGGTAGAGGTGGTCGGGTGGTGATTGTGCACGTCTTTATTCTCAGCACTTAAAGGCATAGGCAGATGGTTCTTTGTGAGTTAGAGACCAACCTGGTCTACAAGAGTTAGTTCCAAGACAGGCTCCAAAGCTACAGAAAAAAAAAACTATCAGAATGGCTAAGATAAAAAAAAACATTAATGATAGCTTATGCTGAATAGGATGTGGAATAAGAGGAACACTCATCCTTTGCTGGTGGGAATGCAAACTTGTGCAACCACTTTGGAAATCAGTGTGGAGGTTTCTCAGAAAATTGGGAGTCAACCTACCTCAGGGTCCAGCAATACCACTCTTGGGAATATACCCCAAAGATGCTCAATCCTGCTACAAAAGCATTTGTTCAGCTATGTTCATAGCAGCATTATTTGTAATAGCCATAACCAGGAAACAACCTAGATATCTCTCAATGGAAGAATGGATAAAGAAAGTGTGGAACATCTACACACTAGATTACTACTCAGCTGTGAAAAACAATGACATCTTGAATTTTGCATGCAAATGGATGGAATTAGAAAACACTATCCTAAGTGATTTAACCCAGACCCTAATGGTATGTACTCACTCATTAGTGGATACTAGCCATAAACAAAGGACATTGAGACTATAGTTTATGATCCTAGAGAAGCTAAGTAATAAGGTGAACCCAAAGAAAATCATATATAGATCCACCTGGAAATTGGAAGCAGATAAGATCGCCTGACAAAATTTGGGAGGATGGGCGCCAGGGGTAGAAGGAAAGGGAGAAGGGGAAAAAGAGCAGAGAAGGGGAGGGTTGGAGAGAGGTTGAGGGAATGAGATAGTTGAGATGGAATAAGGACAGAGATGAGAGCAAGGAAAGAGATATCTTGATTGAAGATCCCATTTTTGGGTTAGCAAGAAACCTGGCTCTAGAAAAATTCCCAGGATTCCACAAGGATGACGCCAGCTAAGACCCTAAGCAATAAAGGAGAGGGTGCCTGAACTGGCCTTGCCCTGTGGTCAGACTGATTATTATCTTAAATATCACCATAGAACCTTTGCCCAACAACAGATGGAAACAGAGACAGAGACCCACATTGGAACATTGGACTGAGCTCCCAAGTTTCAGTTAAAGAGCAGAAGGAGGAAGAATATGAGCAAGGAAGTCAAGACTATGAGGGGTTCACCCACTGAGACAGTGTGCCTGAACTAATGAGAGCTCACCAACTCCAACTGGACTGGGAATGAATGAACATGGGATCAAACTAGTTCCTCTGAATGTGCTTAACAGTTGGGGCAGACTGAGGGGCCAATGATAATGGCACTGGGATTTGTCTCTACTGCATGTACTAGTTTGTTGGGATCCTATTATCTTTGGACATATACCTTGCTCAACCTGAATGTAGTAGGGAGGGCCTTGGACTTTCCACAGGGCAAGGTGCCTTGCCCGCTCTTAAGATTGGAGGTGGGTGGGGGGAGAGTGTGTGGAGGGAGTGGGAGGAGGGGAGGAAGTGGGAATTTGGATTGGTATTTTTAAAGTAATAAAATAAAGTAATAATTAAACAAGAAAAAACAGAGGAATCTTGAGAGATGCCTCAGTGGGTAAAAGCACCTGCCGACAAGTCAGACAATCTGATCCATCTCTGAGGAAGAAAACTGACTCCCATGTGCTGCCCTATAGCCTCCATATTCATGTTGAGATATACACACAAGAACACACACATAAAAAAAACTTTAATTTAAAATTTTAAAAAAAGAATATAGGAGATTCATAACTATTGACACAGCATGAACTAGAATGGTCTGGACTCTGACTGGCATATAGAGTTGGTATTGTGAATTATTTCCCTAAAAATACAAAAGAGTAGAATGGAAAAAGAATGGAAAATATAAAACAAAAGCTTGATCAGAACAATAATTAAAATTTTAACATATGATGAAAATTCTAAATAAGTAGTAGATAGTAAAGGCAACAGGGAAATCAAATTCAATTATGCCCTTCAAGTAAAGCACATAAGATAAGACAGATGGGTTAGTATGATAACTCCATCATCTCCTTATTCTGGACACATTGTTTGTAACTAGCATGGACCTGTGGACATTATGTTAAGTGAAATAGGTCATCTACATATAGACAAATTCCACGTGATTTTACTAGTAAGTGGAATCTAATAGAACAGAGAATAGAGCCTTCAGAGTGTGGTGTGCAGCCTACAGCCCTCAGAAACTACCTCATAATTGTGAGGTGTTCTTGCTTGTGTCTGGTTCCTTTATGTAATTGAAAATATGAAGGGGTGGCTACTCAGAGCTTGCCAGTCTTTACCTTCAAATTCTCCCTGCCATGTGACTTTTCCTAGGAAGACATTTAAAAAAATCATCCACTCCAGATCAGGGTAAAAACTGTGCAAAGAATTGGTTCCATCTAAGTTGAGTTGAATGGACCAATTTACTTGGATTACCAGCTTACATTGTAATTTATAGGTCATGGGAGACTCAAACACACCTGCATGACCAGAAATTCTGGCTCCAACATAGCTGACAACCTACAAAAAAAGAGCTTTATGAGAAAATATCTGAAGCCCCAATCAATATTCTATGCACTCCCCAAGTCAATTAGCAGCTATGGCAGTAAGAAGTGGAGACTGGAATTTTAGGCAAAGCTGTGCAAACAGCCTCCACATTGCCATGGGATTCTAACTGTCTCATTACCAATACCACAGAGTAAGCTACCACTCTACTGTGCCAAAGGTATTCTGTGGGCTTTATAGTCTCTGCTTCATGGTGGCCAATGACAATAAGCTGGCTAGTTCTGTCAACTTGACACAAGCTAGAGGTATAAGATCCAAATGTAGGGTATTTTCTTTTTTTTAAATTTTTTATTGAGAAAAAGAAAAAAAAGTTTCCGCTTCTTCCCAGCCTCCCATTTCCCTCCCCCTCCTCCCACCCTTCTCCCCCTCCCCCCACTCCTCTCCCCCTCCATCTCCAGTCCAAAGAGCAGTCAGGGTTCCCATTTTCTTAATCACTGATTAATGGGGAAGTTCCAAGCCCTTTAGGGTAGTTCCATCCTTGGGAAAATGATCCTGGGTTCTATACAAAAGTAGACTGAGCAACCATGGTGAACAAGCCAGTAAGCAGCACCCCTCCATAAACCTCTGCATCAGCTCGTGCCTCAGGTTCCTGCACTGGGTGAGACCCTGTCCTGAAGCCTTGATGATAAACAGTGATGTGGAAGTGTCAACCAAACAAACCCTTCCCTCCGTTTAAGAACATGATCCAGGAATGGAGTAGTTTGAGAATTCTGAGTGCTTGTGGAAACACTCCAAGAAAACAGGACAAATATCTTCTTTCTCCGTTTCTCCAAATCACAGAACTTTTCTTGGAATGTGTTTCCATGCTCCGTCCAGGCAAAGCAGAAAGGAGTGGGTTTATTTCTGATTGCCGCTTATTGCGTGTTATCGATAATCATTTAAATGTTTAAAAAGTCCTTTGCGTGCTTCTGTGAAAAGCATGATTCTTGCCAGGCTCAGCTTGTCTTTGCCCTTGTATACAGCATGACCTCATGTGAACTTTCTACCCTCAGAGTATAACTTTTCTGCCCTGAATAAAGTTGGCTGTTGCATGAGACTTCAGTCCACCTCATTCTCCCAGGTCCCTCTACCTCTGGAGGGTGACAAGTGGTGCCTGAAAAGGGACCTGAAATTGGCTATGAAATCAGAGAGTGAGGACCCTCACGGAAAGAGATGAGTGAGAATAATGGGGCAGACACCAGGGAAGGAATCGTCTTATGTTGAGTTTCTGCTTCATTTTCAAGAAAGCAGGAACACTACTATCCAAAACACACCTATGCAGTTGCTTTCAAGTTGTTTGTGCTCAAATCCCTGGTTTTCAGAAGAAGAAACTTTACATGAGAAGTATGGGACAGAGTCCCAAAAACACACTGCAAAGGCACATAAGTAAGGTGAAAAGATCACTGTTCAATTCTCGGTCACTTGGGCATTAATATGGACGGTTATAAAAATCCTTAGGAAAATAAGGATTTTATTACTCACGAGAAAGTGATAGGAGAAACAGCATTGGGAAGTCTTCACATATTCTCTCAGAGGCACTGGAGGCCATTTCAATTGGGGCCGGAGGAGGCATTTGTGTATCACGTGAAGCCTTCACTGCCTTTAAACTTGTTTATTTTCCCCACTAAATTGTCTCCTACAGGTATTATAACACACCAAGATAAACTCTTGCAATGAACTTGTTTACACCTCAAGGGTTATAAAACACTAACTGCTTACTGTACTCTTCTTGCTCAATTAGTAAATCAGGAGAAGACCAAACGTCAACAATTATAAGGATGTGTCCCTTGATGTACTGGCACCCATTTTAAGAGTGTTACAGAACTCTGTGGATTTTCAGTTCTTATTTGCAGACTACTATGGAAGCATGGGTAATAATTATCTGGCTGGCAAACAATGGGATTTTCTCATAAAAACTAAATTTCTAATTTCATCTTGTTCAATCTTTTTCCACTCTATGGGAAGACACTTATTTTATTGATGGCTCATCCAACAGTATAGGAGGAATTCATGAACTGGATAGTAATCAATCTATTAATATTTATTTTACCTTAGCCCAACAGGGAGGACAGACTACATTGATTAATCTATAACAGTTAATCCATAAGCCCTTGAATACTGTTTTATATTCTGCTCATATTGTAAGGTTATTTCTAGTGATAGAAACTGCACCAATTTTGTCTTCACATCCTTTTTATGCTCCAATTACAATAAAAACTACAATATCTGGTTAAAATCCACACACTTCCTTTTGTTTATTAACAATTATTGTGCACACTCTACCCTTTCTGGTTTTGCTACAGATGGCAACAAGCAAGCTAACAGACTCACCTGCCCTATTTTTACTTCTCCGGGGAAGGAGCCCCAGCACCACAGACTAGTGCTGATGAACTCTGTGTACAACCCACCTCTCGCTGAAGGAAACAAGTGCGGGGAGTTGTGCGAGGACGTCCTGTGTGTGCTCCTCTAAGTGTTGGTTATATAGCTGAAGTTGATCCTGGGGGTTCAAAAACTAATAAGTTATAACAAATATATATCATTTGTTTTGTTTGTGTGCCCCAGAAGTTGTATTTGCTCATCTGCATGGATACATTGTTTTAATTTTTTCAACTATACCTCAGTCCTCAGAGAATGCTTCTGCTGTGTGCTCTTCTCTTATGCAAGTGTTTGCTGTTATGGGAGTGCCTACTTCAGTAAAAACTGACAACGGAGCAGCTAGTAAAAAAATTAAAAATATCTGTAAGGAATCAAACATTAAGCAAATTATAGTTATTTCTTATAATCCTCAATGCCAGGGTATAATTGAAGGAGCATTAAAGCAACAATTATTTAAAAAAATAAAAAAGAAGAACACCAAGAGATATTGTTACACTTTACTTATTTACCCTTAATATTTAAAAATTTGTCTCAAGGTGGTATACGTTCAAGAGCTTAGAAACAGTTTCCTTCAAAACGTTCTGAACTGCCTTTAAATAGGTCTATGTGGTTTAAAAAACATTGAGACTTAGAAGCTCCATTTGCTGAAGAAAATTGGGAAGGGATATGTATCTTTTATTACAGACGGATCCATAGAATCAAGAATTCCTCTTTGGCTACTCTAGCCCCAGGCCATCAAAGGTAATGTCAGAGGGCAAGGAGACAGTGGAAGTCACCAGAAAGATAGCAACTCTCCAACTAAAGGGCAAAAGGAGATAACTACTGTATCATCAGAAGTCAAGTCTGTCCACTTGGGGTCAGTTAAAGTCCTATGCACCAAGGGAGAAGTTACTTGTGAAGCACATAGGACCCCGAGTCACCTGAGAATCCTTCCTGGTGGTGCCAGCTGCATTGACCTGTGCATCTGCAGTGAGTGCACCTGAGCACGTGTATTGGTATATGTTTCTCATCTTCCTTTGCTTCAATTTATGAATTACATGGATCCAGCTGCTGTCTTTTTTATGAATGACTCCGTGTTTTTGACTGGATCTTGGGACAGTATTAGAGTCATTCATTTATTTGAAGAAGAGATTGAGTTTAATTGTCCTTTGGGATTTGAATCGCTTCCTATTTGCATAGGACATAATAACATTTGTATTCCTATGAAAGAGCAAATATGAGCTTACGTTCTACCAGATTCCAGAACAACTAATAATATAGATCTCTTTTGAAGAATACCAATCCAAACTACATCCAGTACTATTAGTTACATTATTATATTTGTCTGAAAAATCTATTGAATACCTTGAAAAGAAAAAAAAACAGATTCTATTCACCATCCTGAGATTAACTATGGGAAAGATGAACAAGGATTCTAACAGTCATGGGGCTCCAAATCTGTGGTTAGAAAATTTAAATATTTGTTATATAATAATATGACAGTTTGAGTAAGATGGGCCCAAAATGTTCATATATTTGATTGCTAAGGCATCAAGGATTGTTTCTATTTGACAAGGTTTAGGAGATGTGGCCTTGTTAGAGGAAGTGTGTCACTGGGAATGGACTTGGAGGTTTCAAAAACCCATACCTTTCCCAGCCTCTTTCTCTCCCTCTTTATCTCGCTCTGTCTGTCTCTCTCCCTCTCTCCTCCTTTCTCCCCATCTTTATATCAAGACATAATTCTAAGCTACTTCTCTTGTACCTTGAGAACCATGCCCTCACAGTGATGAGAATTCACTAACTGGACAATTATAACCAGGTTAGACATTAAAGTACCACCACGAGAAACACTGGGGTAGCAGACTCTCTCAAACGATAGCACTGTGGGTCTGGAGGCTGTAGACAGAGACTGCTCGATGGTTATAAAATTGTAACTTTGCTGCAGACAAGAGGGAGAGAAAGGCTTTAGCCAAACAATAAATGAAGCCATTTGCTTTGTCAGTTTGGCTCCTGATTTCTGAAAGAAGCAGTGGCCTTGTGGATTTTTTTGTAGTGTTGATTTTTCATGTGTATTTACATCTTTGGGACTGGATGGGCACACGTGTGTGAGGAGGTGCACATGCACATTTGTGCTCCCCTGCATGCAGGAGACTGAGGTTGGTGTCAGGAATCATCCTCCATTGTCCTCTTTCCTGAGTCAGGAGCTGTCAGTCAAACACAGAGCAAAACAAATGGCCAATTTTACCACCCAGTTCCTCTAGAGATAACCTGTCCCTGGCTTCTGTGTCTGGAGTTACAGTGGCCACCCACCAGGTGTTAACTGAGGTGACACTCAGACTTGGAAGCAAAGCATTCTATCCACTGAACAGTCTCTCCAGCCAGGGTTTATTACTCTTCAGTGCTACGCATATGAGGTCAGCATGTGGGACAAAATGGAGGTTGCCAATGACCCCCACCATGTACTCTCCTTGTAGGGAGCCAATTTTCTCTACACATCTCCTCCCAGATTGAAGCTACATGCAGGGTTCTCTTTCTGGCATTTTCTCATCTGTTTTTTATTTTATTTTATTTATTTTTTTAATTTATTTATTTATTAAAGATTTCTGCCTCCTCCCCGCCACTGCCTCCCATTTCCCTTCCCCTCCCCCATCAAGTGCCCCTCCCTCATCAGCTCAAAGAGCAGTGAGGGTTCCCTGCCCTGTGGGAAGTCCAAGGACCTCCCACCTCCATCCAGGTCTAGTAAGGTAAGCATCCAAGAAAGAAGTGCTCTTTGTTGGATCAGAGATAATTATTTTAATTTTATTATTATTGTTTTTTACCTTACTATTTAAAACAATTTTAAAATTTAAATACATTTTGATCATAATTCTTCCCCTGCCCTAAGTCCGTCCAGATCATTTCCCATCTGTAGCAACACAAACCTAACTGTTTCTCACAACACATGCAAAAATGGATATAACAGTAAAATCACATAAAACTAAAACAAACAAAAAACCATTCAAAAAAATCAAAACAACAGACACCAAACTTTAACCAAACAAAAGCACCCAAAAAATTTAACAAAACCAACAAAACAGAAACAAAGTTTCTGTAGTCCAATCATATATTTTCAGCTACTCCTGCCCCTAAGACCTATCCTGGAGTGGATGGTACACCCAGTGTGACTCTTGGAGAAAACTGATTTTTGCTTTCAGAGAAAGCATAAGCGACAGTTTAGTCATTTAATAACCTTTAACCCACTGCTTAAGTTTTAATTCATTCATTTCATTCATTTTTTAAAAAAATATAAGATAAAACAAGAGCTATTACACTGATGTTGGCTAAGACAAACAGAAGGAAAATGACCCAAAAAAGGCACAAGAATCAGAGAACAACTCATGTTTACACTCAGGAATCCTATAAAAATACTCAACTTTAAGCCATGATGTATACACAGAAGACCTGGTGCAGACCCCTGCAGTCCCTGGGCATGATCCTCAGTCGCTGTGAGTTCATATGGGCTTTGCTCATGTCAATTTAGAGAGTCTGGTTTTCTTAATGGCCTGCATTCCCTCAGGCTCTAACATTCTTTCCACCTCCTCTTCTACAGGATTCTCTGAGGGGAAGAATTTGATGTAGACATCCCATTTAAGGGCTGAGTGTTCCAAGGTCTCTCATTCTCTGTGTATTGTCTGTCTGAGGGTCTCTGTATTTGTTCCCATCTGCAGCAGGAGGATGCTTCTCTGATGATGTCTGGACAAGACACTGATCTAGGAATGCAATAGAATATCATTAGGAGTCATTTTATTACTATATTTTTTTTCTCTTCTTAAACCAGTCCTACTTGGTTTTACTCTAGATCCCTTGGCAATCTGTTCTCAGGTTCTTGATCACCTTAGCAGGATGAGACATGGGTTTCATCTCACAGACACCGTAAGTCAAATCACTCATCGGTTGGTTACTGCCACAAGCTTTGTTTCACCATTACCTTGGCTTTTCTTGCAGGCAAGCAAGACACTACTGCAGATAAAGGGTTTATAGCTGGGTTGGTGTTTTATTTCTCTTTTGAAAGCATAGAGAGTACATTCCTGCACCAAAGAAGCTGAAACACAGGGGTAAAACCTCTATGTAGGCAATGAACCCACCTGTCCATTTTAATGAGCTAAGCAAGTGTCTTCAGCAGTGGGGCCTTGCTGTGAGTTTGTGAGGAACAATCTGCAGTATTGGCAGTAGCCTGGGTTGTTTGGATTCCCATCTTGCCCATTTGACCAGTAACTCTCATTATTCAATTTCTGTCAATCCTGACATATGTAATATATACTTTGTTTCCATGTTTCTGGATTCCCCTTTCAATAGGAAGGATAGAAATCCTGGTTTCCTCAAAAGCTGTCATTTCATTTATACAAAAGCATGTTTAGCTTCTGTAATGTGCCAGTTGCACCTATATGTATGGAGACACCATGAATCAAGGCACAGATTAAGAGCCAATACCTTGAACTCATCTCCCAAGGTATCCCTGTGGTACTTTCTTCCAAGAACGCAATGATGATACCATCATTTTTAATCTCAGTTCTGAACCCACATTTATTTACATCATGTTTCATTTGGGATAGGAAGGGCTTCCTAGGAACTAGCTTGAAAAGTACACAGAAGGACCACTCCTAGAAACCACTAAGTTAAAAAAGTGCCTTTAAAGTTTTTTAAGTAAAGATTACTTTTAGAATAAAGTCAGTATTGGGGTAGCATTTATATTTCAAGTCCCATATGAAATTTAAAGTACTTAATGGGCAGGAGTGAAATAATCATTTACAGAAAATCCTTTACACCAATGGGCACAGGTAGAACAAGGGACTTTAAATCATCCTGGTCCATGTTTGGGACTTTCTCAGAATCTTCAGTGCTTAGCCTCATTTATTCTATTCCTGTGCAATGAGGGATTTTGGAAAGAAAAGCAAGACACCTGGTCTATGTGTCAGAAACAGGTCCTGCTCAGGTTCCAGTTTGGCACTTTGAAATGATGAAAGCCAGTCAGAAGTTGCAGGGCACTCCGTACACAAAAAGTTAAGTTAGTTGTTCATTTTCTCACCTCTTGTTTTTCTTGTCAAAAATAATTAAACCATAATTAATCTTGAAAATACTGCTGAGAAAAACAGATGTAGTAATCGTGGAGAGAGAGGGAAGCTGTGCTTCAGGGACTGGGGCTCTGCAGAGGCCTTCCTTCCCCCTGACACTGTGACAACATGAAGCGTGAAGTCTGCAATACCTGATGGCAGCCAAGAGCCCCACAAATCCTGAAGTACAAATATGACCTGGCAAGTGTCACCTTCCCAGAGCTGTTCCAGATCCTGTCTGCACCACAGAGGTCCAGGTGAGTACATGGAGGTAAGAGCTTCGATCCCCTCTGCTGTGTCATGGAGAGTTTTATTAAAACAGAAGACTCTCTGACTAATCCAGGGAACAGGTGAGAGACTCAGTAAACCTCAGGTCCCCCACTTTCTTTCTGTCCCTGGCTCCAGAATAATCAAAGGAGACTAGTTCCTGGAAATACAGAGATGGAACAGAAATGCTGAGGCATCGCTATCCATCCTCAGGCTGGAGTATCATGACAGAGCTCTGTCTGGGCCTTAGCCTAAGTTACCGTTCTAAATGGATCAATAAGATAGATAAGATTTTCAGATGTCTGTCAAACCCTGGAGACAATCATAATACATTACTGTAATGTCAGCAATAGAGAGACTGAGGCAAGGGGATTGTTCAGGGCTAGCCTGGTTTACAGAGGGAGATTCTCTCTCAAAAATAACCAGATAGATGAGAGACAAAATCATCTTTCTTTCAGGTGTCAGTTTGCCAGCACTGTGACTTCAACAGTGTCACTGTTGTTTGTAACACTTGTACTTTTCTCTTTTGATGCATTTTCATTTTTCTAATATTGGCTTAGTTTTATAATATCCTTCTAACTCCCAGTTTGACAGTTTTCTGTCTGTATCCTTTAAAGGCGCTCAATTTTATCACATACTATTATAAATCTTGTCTTAAATTCAGTCATTATATGCCATGCTGGTGAAGAATACAACACTCAGTGTAACAGTTATCGTTACCACCTTGAGAACTGCTATTTAGAATCCAGGCCGTGAATGGGTACACCCTGAAACAGCTCATCTTATGTTTATCCCATGCTAAGCAGCAAAAAACAATGATCTTTTTAGTTTGGTATGTTTGCATGCTTGCTAGTTTCCTTTAGAGAAAACCAGGATTGGTAGATGTAACTTATTTCAGGAACTTGGGAGTTAGACTCATCCTGGCATCACCCATGAATCTAAACACAAGTCCATGCCGTCTTTCAAATTCATTTGCTTTAGCATTTCCCAAATAATATGGAAGATGAGACACCTCTTTCTCCACATACTGTGACTTCAGCAGAAAGGAATCAATTATTAGAAGATCAGAGCCTAGTCTCAAATATGACTTAAAGCTTGGAAAAGGAAAGAGTGGAATAGAAAAGTAGGAATGCACCCCCCCCATCAAGGATTAAACAAATAGAAAAATGTTTATGTCTTCCATCAGTATGTGAGTGAACTAACAATAGGGATTTTGACAGATTCCAATCACTGAAAGAACACTCAATATTTTATTCTAAATATGTCAGTGAATGCTGATGTGCTGCCAAGGACCATCCTCAGCAAAAATACCTCTTGACAGGTTAGGAATGTGGGAATTTAGAAATATAAGTAGAATATGGAGACTCACAAAAAAATAACAGAACAGAAACCATAGAAAGTATTGGGAGTGCATTCCTGTGAGTACTGAAAATTTCCTGCATTTATTTTTCCACAGCTTTTATACAGAAGAGGGGATGGAGGGTGGGGAGAGAGAAGTTAACAAAAGACTTTATTAACATGATATGTAGGACAACTCAGTCAATTGCTTTATCACTCTGAGATATCAAATAATTAGCCTTTTGTTGTTTAAGCAGTAAGCTGTTCTAAACCATGGATGCTGAAGGCATCCACTCCCCAGGTGACTTCATAGTTACAAAAGAAGGAGCAGAAGTCCATTTGCATTTCTTGAACATCTGTCAGGGTGACATGGACCTACTTGAATGAGCTCTTTCAATGTTAAAGGAACCAAGCAATCAGATCCTGAGTTGAGATGTGCAGCTAAGCTTGATCATTTGAGCAAACTCCAACTCTGTGACTGCAAGACAAGGTGGAAATGAGCCCACATTTTTGGGCCTCCGCAATTCCTTCCTTTTCTATTAATTTTAAAAAAGCCTGTAATTTTACAGCAGGATAATTGATCATATCTGCCTTAGCTGAACACGTTCTTATATCCCAGGCTTAGCTGTCTTTCGTATATGTATTTTAATTATACATGTCTATGTCTTAGGGGCCTGGGAGGATAAAGGATCAAACCCATCAATGATTGCTGACCTCTGTAAACAAAGGTTAAGGGAAAATTTCCTCTGGGATCTCTGTCTCTGAGGCAAATTTTTGTTAAGAGAGTTTATCTAGAAAAGGTGTCCAGAGCTCACCACAAATCCCTGAGAAATGAGAATGGAGCTCCAGAACTTGAAGAATAACATCCTATCTGAGTCCAAGTTCTGGAATCAGCTCTCGGACTGGTGTATAAAAAACCAGTCTGTCTGACAAACAGGTGGGAAGAAAAGCAGGCTGCAAAACCAACACACATAATTGCTGCTCAAAAGTCCCCACAGAAGCAAATGACACTACGAACTCTTACATAGTGGAACCCCTGCTCACACCGTTGCCCCCATGTACTGTGCTACATGCAGTTGACATTGAGAACTCATGACTCAAAATGCACTCATCTCATGGCAGTATATACTCCCTCATTAATCCCATTTGGGTTTACCTCATCAGGATCCCCTGGTTCAGAGCTGTTCCATGTTCCCTTATGTGTCCTGAGGTAACTCAATGGGGTACAGATGCCCTGAAGTCATCTGCTAGGATCACAGTTCTCTGCTACCCTCTGTTATAGGAAGCAACACAGGGTTCTGCTAGACACCATCCCTAGCTGCAGCCTGGCAGTTACATGATAATTTTCAGGTTGTGTTTTAATAATTCAGCTTTAACTGTAGCGTTCTATCTAAAGAAGTTGTGCAACTGAACTTGACATTGAGAACTATGTTTTGAAAACAACCAGCAAATATACATATTGAGTGAAATCACAGAATGGTCAACATAAAAACTTTAAAAATATTAGGATTTAGAAATTGATGTTATAAAGCTTTGAAGTCAAATGGAAATCTAGAAATAGTTTCACCACTTAAGATGCAAATAAGAAAGGAGCCCGTGCCTTTGGAAATTGGGTGAGGAAAATGAAATAGGGAGAAAAGAAAGAAGAAGTTTGGTTGGGGAAATTTGCAGTTCAGTTCAGTTGTGCTGAGAGTTAACTTGTTAATCCATGCATGTACATAGACAGACAGACAGACACACACACACACACACACACACACCAAATATACATTTTACCAAGTCAATTTTGCTAATATAGAGTTCAAATATATCTCCTTTAAAACCTTAGTGTTTCATTCCAGTTACCAAGCTCACCTGTCAGAGTACACACATAACCAGAGTCCACAGGGAAGAGGAGGAGCTCGCGGACTCAGTCTACAGCAGCACATGTGTCCATCACTGACTCGTATACCAGAAAATGCTGTTATGCAAAATATTTTTCAGATAAATGTCAAGCATTACTGATGTCTTCTTGGAAAACTCTTTGTATCCTGAATACAAGATTTTCTACCCAGAAAGGAAGAAATGCTTCTGAAATTTATTAAGCAAATAGTTTTCTTCTTCATGACTGTGTTTGGCACTCTTGGAAACATTTCTGTTTCTGTTAATTATATGTGCAGCTGGGTGGGAGGCACTAAGAAGAAAGCCATACACCTTATTGTCATCCACTTGGCTTTTACAAACATCATAATCCTTCTTGCAAAAGGGTTGCCAAAGACAATAGCAGTTTTTGGTTTAATAAACTACCTAGATGACTTAGGATGTAAGATCATTGTTTACTTGGAGAGGGTGGCCCGTGGACTCTCCATCTGCACCAGCAGTCTCCTCACTGTGGTCCAGGCCATCATCATCAGTCCCAGAGCATCTGGGTGGAGAAGGCTCAGACCACAGTCTGCATGGCACATCCTTCTATTCTTTTCATTCTTTTGGATACTCAACGCTTTATTAGCTATGAACCTAATCCATTCCATCACAAGTACAAGCCTGAATATATCACAGCATAAGAATAAAGATGACTATTGTTATTTTATGCTAGAAAGTAAGAATACAAAATGGACTGTTCTTCCCTTTATGGTCTTGAGAGATGCTGTGTTTCAGGGAGCCATGGGAGGCGCCAGTGGGTACATCATATTTCTTCTCCACAAGCACCACCAGCATGTCCTCTACCTCCAAAACTCCAAGCTTCTCTACAGAACTCCCCCTGAGCTGAGAGCTGCTCAGAGTGTCCTCCTTCTGATGCTCTGTTTTGTTTTTTTCTATTGGACTGACTGTGCTTTTTCTCTTTTTGTGAGTCTCTCTTTAGTGAACAATTCCTTGATGGTAAATTTTCAAGAATTTATAACACTTGGTTATGCAACTTTTAGCCCTGCTGTGTTGATTCACAGGGATGGACTTCTGCCTGAGTGTTGGCATGCTCAGTGGGAGAAATTGAGAAAATGTCTCTCTCCTTTATCTGTTCAATGAATGTGAATTTGCTCTCAGTTTTATAATACCTTAAGTAAGACAAAAAAATTCACAAAGCATTTTAAGCATGTGTTTATTCTCATACAATCTTGCTAGTAACTCACAACCTTGAGCTGAGAGAGAGATCTCAGTAAACTACAGTGATATGTGAAACCTCATTCTCCACTTTTCCTCTCTTTTGAAGGGATTTTTAAAAATTTCTATATTTGTATTGTGTATGGATAATTTACCTGCATTATGTCCTTGTAGCAATACATGTCTGGTGCCTGTAAAGGGATCAAAAGCCCGTGACTGACTGGAGTTAGAGGGGTTGCTCTGAACTAAAGTGTGGTTGCTAGGAATTGAACCTGGGCCCTCTAGAAGTCAAGCTAGTGCTCTCAACTACTGAGTCATGTCTCCAGCATAGAGAAAATGGTCTTAATTATATTTTATAACACTGATTTTACTATTACCGTGATGGGAAACACACAGATGAATTTATGTAAAAGGAGACTGAACATTGTTTTCCTGGTTGCCCAGAATGAATAATCACACAGAAACTGTATTAATTTCAACAGTGTTTCCCTGAAGGCTCAGATAGATTTTGAGCTACTCTTATATCTTAAATTAACCCATTTCTATTAATCACCATGAAGGTATGGCATTCCAGTAAGGTTCTGGTGCCTTTCTCTTCCAGGGGCTACATGGCAACTGCCTGACTCTGCTTTCTTTCTTCCTTTGTTCAGTTTAGTTTTCCCACCTAGCTCTATTCTACCCTGCCATAGGACAAAACAGCTTTTTTTGTTATTAAACAATGGTAATAAAACATATTCACAGCATACAGAGGGGAATCCAACCTCAAATTTGATATATTTTATTAATTTCATAGTGATTTAGTCATGTTATCCAAAGAAATCCATATCTTGTACCTGATGTTGTTCTTTCTAAATGTTAGTTTAGCTATGATGCAGCTATGATGCTATTTGGGGTTCTTCAAAGTGTCCATCTGTAGATAATAGCTTACAGAATTGTGAAAAATGCTGTGAACTACATCCACTTCCTGGAATCCCAATGCACCAGTCACAGAACTTAAATGCACTGAAATGTTTCTGTGGTCTTATATTCATGAAGGCTCTCTGCAGGAATGAAGATTGTCCACATGGGATAAACTGGATAACAAATACACAGTAAAATTTCATTTTATATCCATCTATAGATTATATGTTGATTAAATAATATGGATTTGCCTTTTTGCAAGATTAATGTGTAATGTGATTGAAGCAGACTGAGACTTGTTAGCAGCTGCCCTTTGTTAGTACCTGGTTGCTCTCCACAACACTATCCAGCTGTTTGTCATCAAAGAGCTGCAAAAGGATCTGATTCTTCATCCACTTAAGTGAAGGATTCACTGCCTGATTTCTTAACTTAAATCCACACAATAAGATATCGACATGGTTCTAAGAATATGATAGACCCATTCTTAAAAATAGTAATTGATATAATCATTGAATATGAAAGTGTAGAACCACTAGTGGTAGTTTATGCCATATTTAAAAAAATTCTCTGTCATATCTGACTAAACACCTGTAACATTTTAGGTGCATCATGGCTCTACTTCACAATGATGTATACATTTTATATTTTGCTTGGTTGCACTGTATATAGAAAACATTTAAGTAAGTGATGTGTATTGTATTGTGCTACAGATTATTAAATAGCATGTTCTTCCACTATAAAAATTTATTTTATGTATGTGTCTGTGTGAGTGTGTCACATTTGTACAGTTCCCCACACAGACCAGAAGAGGGCACTGATCACAGGGAGCTAGAGCTACAGGCAGTCATGAGTCCTAGATGTGAGTGCTGGGTAAGGAACCAGGGTCCTCTGCAAGAGGAGCAGGTCTCCTAACCATCCCTGCAGCTCCTTCTCACATTTCTCATGTAATGTGACTTGTTTGTAGGGAACATCCACTACTTCTCTGAGTCTCACCCTCTTCTGTTACAGCTGTTCTTCCAGAAACTGACATGAAAGGTGAGACTAACAAACACTTTCATGTCATTTGACTCAAAAGGAAGTGATGTAAGAACATGGAGAAAGAGTGGAGGAAGTTGTGTTTAACCTGAATGAGGGAGAGAGTGTTCACTATTAAGAATAGAGTGGGATCTTGAGGGATGCCTTGGTGGGTCAAAGCACCTGCTGACAAGTCAGACATGATCCATTTCTGTAGAAGGAAACTCACTCCCACATGTTCTCCTCTGACCTCCATATTCATGCTCAGCCATACAACATGAACACACACATGAAAACTTTAATTTAAAATTAAAAAAAACACAGACAGGATATATATACACAACATGAACTAGGATGGTCTGGATTCTGAGTGGTGTACAGAGTTGCTATTGTAAATTTTCCCTAAAAGAAAAGAGTAGATTGGAAAAAATAGAAAATAAAAGTTTGACAGAACATAAATTAAATTTTAATATATGGTGAAAATTCTAAATAAATAGAGGATAGTGAAGGCAAATGGAAATAGTTATGCCCTTCAGGTAAAAGCACATGGGATTGGACAGATGAATTTGTATAAATGACTTTATCATTTCCTTATGCTGGACACATTGATTGTCATTAGCATCGACCTGTGAGACATTATGCTAAATGACATAGGTCAGCTGCATATGTACAAATTCTTCTTGATTTTACTACTAAGTGGAATCTAATAGAACAGAGAATACAGCCTTCAGAGTGTGGTGTGAAGCCTACAGCCCTCAGAAACTGCCTCCATTTGTGAACCTGCTAGTGCCTGGTTCCTCAATATAATCATAAATATGAAGCTGTGGCTACTCAGAGCTTACCAATCTTCATCTTCAAATCCTTCCTGTCATGTGACTTTTCCTAGGAAGACATTGAAAAAAATTTTTCACCCCTGTTAGGGTAAAAACTGTGCAAAGAATTGACCATCTAAGCTGAATTGAGTGAACCAGGTTATTTCGATTACCAGAATACACTGTAGTTTATAGCACATGGGAGATTCAAATGCACCCGCATGACCAGGACATTGACCTAATATAATCTTTGAAGTTCCCAAGAATGATGGCGTCCTATAATAATGAATCTACTTGGCTTGTGGTAATGCCACTAAGTTGACAAACACTATCCAAAGATCAGCGCTGAGTTACAAACTGCTCAAGACATTCAAATCACTAAGTTCATATTAGGTTGACACTAACATTTTACCAGAAATGCTGATCCCAACATAGGTGACAACCAACACACACACACACACACACACACACACACACACACACACACACTGTGAGAAAAGATTCCAAGCCTCAATGCACTTCCCAAGTAAATTAGCGCAAAGGCAGGAAGAAGTGGAGACTGGAATCTTAGGCAAATGGTGAAAACGGCCTCCATGTCCCCATGAGATTCTAACTGTCTCATTCCCAGTACCATAGGATATACTACCACTCTACTGTGCCAAAGATATTTTGTGGGCCTTACAGTCACTGCTTCATCGTGGCCAATGGCCATGTACTGGCTAGTTCCATCAATTTGACACAGGCTAGATTTACCTAAAAGGAGGAAAGATCCATTGATAAAAAACCATAATAATATCCAAATGTATGGTATTTTCTTAATTACTGGTTGATGACTAACTGCCAGTTATGGCAAAGTGAGAGACAGTTATGGTGAGAGACAGCAATGGGGAGACTACTCTGACTGGTGAGGCACTCAGATGCAAGGACCTAGTGAATGCCAGGTTCTCAGCTGCTCCAGTGGGATTTTGCTTTGCCCTATTATACTAACATTTCAGATCATTAGGTTAATCCATGTTTTTAAAAATAGATATGTATATTACCCTGAAACCCAAACCACATAAAGACATTACCAAGAAAGAGAATTACAGACGAATCTCACTCGTGAACATTGATGCAAAAATACTCAATAAAATACTGGCAAATTGAATCCAAGAACACATCAAAAAATCATCCACCATGATCAAGTTGGCTTCATCCCAGAGATGCAGGTATGCTCAACATAATGAAAATCTATCAATGTAACCCACCGCATAAACAAAATAAAAAATAAAAAACACATAATCATCTCATTAGATGCTGAAAAAAAACCTTCAACAAAATACAACATCCCTTTATGATAAAGGTCTTGGAAAAAGAAGGGATACAAGGAACATACCTAAACATAATAAAGGCAATATACAGCAAGCCAACAGCCAACATCAAACTAAATGAAGAGAAAGTCACAGTGATCCCACTGAAATCAGGAATAAGACAAGGTTGTCCACTCTATCCATATTATTCAATAAAGTTTTTGAGGTCCTAGCTAGAGAAATAAGACAACAAAAGAAGATTGAGTGGATAAAGATTGGAAAAGAAGAAGTCAAACTCTCACTATTTGCTGATGATATGATAATTTACATAAGTGGCCTCAAAAATTCTACCAAGAAACTTCTACAACTCATAAACACTTTCAGTAATGTAGCAGGACACAAGATTAACTCAAAAAAAAATCAGTAGTCCTTTATACA
Organism: Microtus agrestis; assembly: GCA_902806775.1. Classification (NCBI taxonomy): domain Eukaryota; kingdom Metazoa; phylum Chordata; class Mammalia; order Rodentia; family Cricetidae; genus Microtus; species Microtus agrestis. The sequence continues at coordinate 965,233 of CADCXT010003042.1, forward strand.
GATGATAATGGGCTGAGAAAGAAATCAGAGAAAAATCACCCTTCACAATAGCCACTAATAATATAAAATATCGTGGAGTAACTGTAACCAAACAAGTGGAAGACCTGTATTACAAGAACTTTAAATTTTTGAAGAAAGAAATTGAAGAAGACACCACAAAATGGGAATATCTCCCATGCGCTTGGGTAGGTAAATTAACACAGTAAAAATGGCAATCTTCCCAAAAGCAATCTACAGATTCAATACAATGCCCATCGAAATCCAGGAAAATTCTTAACAGACCTCAAAAGAAGGACACTCAACTTCATATGGAAAAGAAAAAAACCCAGGATAGCCAAAACAATACTGTACAATAAAAGAACTTCTGGCAGCATCAGAATCCCTTACCTCAAACTCTATTACAGATTTACAGTATTGAAAACAGCCTGGTATTGGCATAAAAACAGACAGGAGAACCAATGGAACACAATTGAACACCCAGATACAATCCACACATCTATGAAAACCTGATTTTTGACAAAGAAGCAAAATATATCAAATGGAAAAAGAAAATAAATTTAACAAATGGTGCTGTCATAACCTGATACCAACATGTAGAAGAATGAAAATAGACCCATATCTATCACCATGCTCAAAGCTCAAGTACAAATGGATCAAAGACCTCAACATAAAGCCAACCACAGTGAATCTCAAAGAAAAGAAAGTGGGAAATATACTTGAATGCATTGGCATAGGAGACCACTTCCTAAATATAACCCCAGCAGCCCAGACACTGAGAGAAACAATTAATAAATGGGACCCCCTGCAACTGAAAAGCTTTAGTAAAGCAAAGAACATGGTCAACAAGACAAAACGACAGTCTACAGATGGGAAAAGATATTCACCAACCCCACATCAAACAGAGGTCTGATCTCCAAAATATGCAAAGAAATCAAGAAATTGAACATCAAAAGAACAAATAATCCAATAAAAAATGGAGTACAGCCTTAAACAAAGAACTCTCAATAGGGGAATCTAAAATGACTGACCCACTTAAGGAGATGCTCAGCATCCTTCCCTATCATCTCTGAGCATAAAATCAAAACAACTCTGAGATTCTGTCTTACAGCTGTAAGAATGGCCAAGATTAAAAACACTGGTGACAACTTTTGCTGGAGAGGATGTGGGATAAGGGGAACACTCCTAAATTACTGGTGGGAGTGCAAGCTGTTGCAGCCCCTTTGGGTATCAGTGTGGTGATTTCTCAGAAAATTAGGAAACAACCTTCCTCAAGACCCAGCAATACTACTTTTTGGTATATACCCAAGGGATACTCAACTGTACCACAAGGACATGTGCTCAGCTATTTTCATTGCAGCATTGTTAGTCATAGCCAGATTCTGGAAACAGCCTAAATGCCCCCTTTCCAAAGAATGGATAAGGAAAATGTGGCACATTTACACAACGAAGTACTACACAGCAAATAATAATAATAACAACAACAACATCTTGAAATTTGCAGGCAAATGGATGGAGCTAGAAAACACAATATTGAGTGAGGCAACCAGGACCCAGAAAGACAAATGTCATATGTACTCACTCATAAGTGACTTTTATACGTAAAGCCTACAATTCACAATCCCAGAGAACTTAGACAACAATGAAGACCCTAAGAGAGACGTACATGGATCTAATCTACATAGGAAGTTGAAAAAGACAAGATCTCCTGATTAAATTGGGAGCATGAGGACCATGGGAGAGGGTTGAAGGAAAGGAGAGAGGAAGGGAGGGGAGTAGAGAAAAATGTATAGTTCAATAAAATCAATAAAAAAATAGGTTTGTATTGTTTTACTTAAAATCTGTACTGGGCATTGAAAGATCTCAGGAATCAAGAAAGCTGGACAGATTCTTCCGCTTTTCACATTTCTTAAGTCCATTCATGCCATGGGTTAATTTTCTTTGCAAATAACTAGACATATTAGAAGAAAGAATATCCAACCTGCAATATTTTGAAGGAACAGGAAGCTCAGCTTTAATCTCAAAGGAAAATACATCTCAGAGCAATTTTATTTTTTATATTTTAAAATTTAACTCATTTTTATGTTTTTTACTGTTTTTATTTAAGACAAGTCTTTACTATCTAGCTCTAACTATCCTGGCACTCACTATGTAGATCAATCTAGGCTCCTCGCACAGAAATTTGCCAGTTCTGCTTCTGTTCTGGGATTAAAGGCATGCAAAATATACTCAGCATATCTCTCTGCTTATCTTAATATTCAATATTTCCAGTACCATGTGGTCAGCATACAGTTATATTATATACACACAAGTAATACATAAAGTCTGAGCATACTGTATCTATATAATTTGAAACACACATACACACTCGCATACATGTACACACAAAGCAGAATTAAAGAGAAAGGTTCCAGAGGTGATAAACTTGAAAGAGAACAATGGGCTAGGTGTGCAGGAGAATTTAGAGGGAGGAAATAGAAGAGGGAGATTATATGCTTATATTTTAATTTAAAAATTATTACAGAATTGTGACCAAGACACTATCCACTAGTGAAAGCAAAAACTAAGCAAGAGAGTAGTATTTTGCATGGTGGCTCACAACCGTCTGTACTGAGATCTGGCGCCCTCCTCTGGCGTGTGGGCAGAATGTTGTATACATAATAAATAAATCTTTTTTTATCTTTTTATTTATTTATTTATTTATTCTCCATTAACAGCTTTAATTGGGTGTGGGGCAACAGAACTATTCTTAGCACAATTATGGGTGTGGGGTTCCCTGCAGACTCGCCAGGGTGATGGTTCCTGTAATGATTTTTAGGGGGAAACGGCTCCCAACAGATCCCCGTTTCTCTTATATAAAGGCAGGTAGTTATTACGTGGAGAACACCAGTCAGAGTCAACCATGGTGTCGATCTAAGGAGAAGGGACTGAGATAAGGAGAGACCCTCCTCTCAGTGGGAAGCAATTTACCTCTCCTGGGAACAGAGGGGTGCCTGTGATTCTTAGGTCGAGTGGGGACCAGGCCTTTTTCTTTCCCTTACCCATCCTAGGTTCCTAGGGCCCTGTCTTAGGTTGGGGGATTATCCTGCCATAGTCGCCCGTCCTTGGAGCTCCTCAAATAAAGGCATCTAGCAGGATTAAAGTAAACAGATCACAGGGCACCCTGTCTTAGGCCATGTGGAGAGTGCCCTCATACCTGTACCATGCCATGTTGAGCCGGTTTCTACAACCTCTGTATGGTGTGATATTCAGGCGAGGATCCACACTAACTCCCATCATTGGGCCCCTGCGTCTATCATTAATGAAAAGACTGTGAGGAGCTCCTCAAACAAAAGATATAATGATATAATTTTGGCACCAGTAACTCCACCTCCAGACAAGAAGAAAGGGCTTTTTCCCAACCCAGTATTCACCTTTTAATTTGGCCTATGGTATGTCCTCCTTCCTTAAAAAAATATAGTGCTGCTATGAACATAGTTGAACAAATGCTTTTGTAGTATGACTGGACATCTCTTGGGTATTTTCCCAAGAGGGGAATTGCTAGGTCCTGAGGTAGGTTGACTCCCAGTTTCCTGAGAAACCGCCACACTGATTTCCAAAGTGGTTGCACAAGTTTGCATTCCCACCAGCAATGGATGAGTGTTCCCCTAACTCCACATCCTCTCTAGCATAGGCTATCATTGTTGTTTTTGATTTTAGCCATTCTGACAGGTGTAAGATGGTATCTCAAATTTGTTTTGATTTGCATTTCCCTGATAGCTAAGGAGGTTGAGCATGTCCTTAAGTGTCTTTTGGCCATTTGAACTTCTTCTGTTGAGAATTCTCTGTTCAGTTCAGTACCCCATTTTTTTAAATTGGGTTAATTATAGTTTTAATGTCTAGTTTTTTGAGTTCTTTATATATTTTGGAGATTAGATCTTTATCTGATGTGGGGTTGGTGAAGATCTTCCATTCAGTAAGTTGACCTTTTGTCTTAATTACAGTGTCCTTTGCATTACAGAAGCTTCTCAGCTTCAGAAAGTCCCATTTATTCATTGTTGCTCTTATTGTCTGTTCTACTGGGGTTCTATGTATGAAGTGGTCTCCTGTGCCCATGTATTGCAGACTACTTTCCACTTTCTCTTTTATCAAGTTCAGTGTGGTCAGATTAATATTGAGGTCTTTAATCCATTTGGACTTGAGTTTTGTGCATGGTGATAGGTCTATTTTTATTCTTCTACAGGTTGACATCCAGTTATGCCAGCACCATTTGTTAAAGATGCTTTCTTTCTTCCATTGTATACTTTTAGCTCCTTTGTCAAAAATCAGGTGTTCATAGGTTTGTGGATTAATATCCGGGTCTTCGATTCAGTTCCATTGGTCAACATCTCTGTTTTTGTACCAATACCAAGCTGTTTTCATTACTGTGGCTCTGTAATAAGTATGAAGTCAGGGATGGTAATGCCTCCAGAAGTACTTTTCTTGTATGGGATTGTTTTGGCTATCCTGGGTTTTTTGTTTTTCCATATAAAGTTTTATTGTTCTCTCAAGGTCTGTGAAGAATTTTGTTGGGATTTTGATGGGGATTGCATTGAATCTATAAATTGCTTTTGGTAGGATTGCCATTTTTTACTATGTTGATCCTCCCAATCCATGAGCATGGGAGATCCTTCCATTTTCTGGTATCCTCTTCAATTTCTTTCTTCAAAGACTTAAAGTTCTTGCCAAATAGATCTTTCACTTCCTTGGTTAGAGTTACCCCAAGATATTTTATGCTATTTGTGGCTATCATAAAAGGTGATGTTTCTCTGATTTCCCTCTCTGCTTCTTTGTTCTTTGTGTATAGGAGGGCTACTGATTTTTTTGGAGTTGATCTTATATCCTGCCACATTAATAAAGGTGTTTATCAGCTGTAGGAGGTCTTTGGTAGAGTTTTTGGGGTCACTTATGTACACTATCATATCATCTGCAAATAACGAAAGTTTGACTTCTTCCTTTCCAATTCAAATCCACTTGATCTCCTTATGCTGTCTTATTGCTATTGCTAGAACTTCAAGCACTATATTGAAGAGCTATGGAGAGAGTAGACAATCTTGTCTTGTTACTGATTTTAGTGGAATGGCTTTGAGTTTCTCTCCATTTAATTTAATGTTAGCTGTCAGCATGTTGTATATTATTTTTATTATATTTAGGAATGAACTTTGTATCCCTAATCTCTCCAAGACCTTTATCATAAAGGGGTGTTGAATTTTGTCAAATGCTTTTTCAGCATCTAATGATATGATCATATTTTTTTCCTTCAGTTTATTTATATGATGGATTACATTGATAGATTTTTATATGTTGAACCGGTCCTGCCTCTCTGGGATGAATCCTACTTGATCATAAGGTATAATTTTTCTAATATGTTCTTGGATTCGGTTTGCCAGTATTTTATTGAGAATTTTTGCATCGATGTTCGTGAGTGAGATTGGTCTGTAATTCTCTTTCTTGGTTAAGTCTTTCTGTGGTTTTGGTATCAGGGTAACTATATCTTCAAAAAAGGAGTTTGGCAATGACTCTCTGTTTCTATTTTGTGAAACACATTAAGGAGTATAGGTATTAGCTCTTCTTGGAAATTTTGGTAGAATTCTGCATTGAAACTATCTAGTCCAGGGCTTTTTTTTTTTTTTTGGTAGGGAGGTTTCTGATGACAGCTTCTAATTCCTCACACTTATAGGTCTATTTAAATTGTTCACCTGGTCTTGATTTAATTTTGGTATATGGTACTTATCTAAAAAAAAGTCAATTTCTTTCACATTTTCCAATTTTGTGGCATACAGGCTTTTGTAGTTAGATCTAATGATTCTCTGAATTTCCTCTGTGTCTGTGGTTATGTCCCCCTTTTCATTTCTGATCTTGTTAATTTGCATGTTCTCTCTCTGACGTTTGATTAGTTTGGATAAGGGTTTGTCAATCTGTTGATTTTCTCCAAGAACCAGCATTTTGTTTCATTGATTCTTTGGATTGTTTTCTGTGTTTCTATTTTGTTGATTTGCGCCCTCAGTTTGATTATTTCCAGTCTTCTACTCCTCCTGGGTGAGTCTGCTTCTTTTTTTTTCCTAGAGCTTTCAGGTGTGCTTAAGTCTCTAATGTGAGCTTTCTCTGTTTTCTTTATGTGGGCACTTAGTGCTATGAACTTTTTTCTTAGCACTGCTTTCATTGTGTCCCATAGGTTTGGGTATGATGTATCTTTATCTTTGCTAAAATCGCTCTTAGCCCTTCCAAAATTCTCCAATGGTAAATGTATCTTACTTTCATGAAAGGTTTCGGTAACTAGGACTAAGGGATTATTCTGGAAATGCAACATATGAAATGCTGACAGGAGTTGGAAGATGGGTTGCCAGAAATTATCAGTTGCACAATATACCTCCCACAGCCTGTCCACTTGTCAGGGATGTAGCTATAGCTGCCTGGATGAAAACTGATATAGGATCTGGCTTTGGGTCTAGTTATATAAAAAACTATACTAGACCTTCTCTGAGCCTCTGCTGATTGCATAGGGAGAGTCAAAGATGCTATTGAAAACCAAGTAAAGGGGATCAGATTCAAAAGCTTGCCAAAAATTAATCAGGGCTTGGGGTGGAGAGAGAGAGAGAGAGAGAGAGAGAGAGAGAGAGAGAGAGAGAGAGAGAGAGAGAGAGAGAGAGAGAGAGAAGACATGTAGTTATATAAAATGTGGGAACCTACAAACATAAGAGCATAATTAACTGCTTTAGAAACATCTACTGTTCAAGAACAAATGTCAGCAAAATGTTTCAATTATGGCTGACCTGGCCACTTCAAGAAACAATGTAAATTGCCTTTGTAACAAATTTATGCCCTAAATGCAAAGGAGGAAAGCACTGGTCTATGGAATGCCAAACTAAATTTGATAAAGACAGCAGTTCATTACCCGGCAACATTAGCAATATCAGTGAATAACTGGGGATCCCCGGAGATTTCGGGGGCTTCCACATTACCCATCAAATGATAAGGAAGGAGCAGGTGGATATGGAAACTTAGCTTATTCGTGAGATTTCAAATTTGTATTAAAAGTATGTTTATTGAAGGTTAATTATAAATCAGTTTTATTTTTAATAATGTGAGGGAAAATATAGAAAATGAATAGGCTTTGGATAGAAATGTCAGGTGGGGCACTGGCCTGTTATTCTCACCACATTGCCCACTCTATAAGAAAGATGAAGGATACACCCTGGAAACACTCACAAGGTTTTTGGAGAGGCAGCCCTTCAGAGCACTAACGGGTTCCACAGAAGAACAGAAACAAAAAAATGAAAAAATTGTTACACACACACACACACATAGTTCTCAGCTCAAACGTTGTGTCTGTGCAATATCGGGAAAATGGTGTCTCAGATTCACGGACCAAGAAGACCAAGCAAACAGTAGGATGGTGTAGGCCATAGTGAGAGTCAGAGGTGTAAACTCCAATGTTAACAACTTGTCATGGAGGTATTAACACAACAATATTCCCCTGAAGCCCTGGTCTGGAGCGAGGCATCATTTGAGAGAGCGCATTTACCAGAGCTTCTTGCAGTGGTACACTAAGTTTCAACCCAGCTATAATTATCCAGCAATGTTGACACTGTAGTGGGAGGCATTTTGGAAGCTAGCTGTGTCAAACAATTGGAAAGCAAATCTGCTGTGCAGCTGTGACCTTGCTTGTCACACTGTAGTCTTCACTCTGCAGGACGAGCTCACCTCAGATAAGGGCTTCTCCTCACCTCCACTTAACCTATTTTGTTTTCCTTCTCTGGTTTGGACAGAAGTGAGATACTAATTTCTGGCATCAGCCTTACCTCCAGCATTTCCCCCAGGACTAACGTAAAGTAAAACATCGCATGACAGGGATGGAGGAAGAGGAAGATGGTAAGAATCTGTGTTCTACTTGTCTGGAAATTCTGAACTAGTCTTAAAATTATGCAATGCTAGACTTTTTAAGAAAAGAAAATACATTGTTATGAAATTTAATATAATGTTATACATTAGAACATTTAGGCAAATGGCAGTTTGGTGGCGAATGCCTGTAATACAAGCATTTGGGGTTCCGAGGCATCTCAAGGTGAGCCTGTGCCATCTACAGGTCAGCCTATGCTATAGAGCAAACATTATGTCTGCACTTCTAAAATTCATCATGGCAAAGCAGCTTACAATGTACCTACCTTTAGCTCATATGAATATGTGTAGAATGTAATTTCTACACTTCTCAGTGAGCATATAAGACATTAGGAACACGGATATATCTGCTTATCAGAACATAGGGGCTAAAACCAGCATAACCAAGTTCTAAAAATGTCTTAATATTTAGTAAAATAGATTCGTGTGTTACTGTAAAACCAGTGTAGAAGGAGAGAATGAAATCTTCCCAGTAGAAGAAAAGGAAGCAGGCCATTAGAATGAGCACGCTCCAGGTAGCTCTGATTTCTGGAGGGGAATTGTGTGCACACTTGGAGCTGTGAAGGTAGAGGACACGCTTGTGATGCTCATACAGACGGAGAGCCATGGACCCGCTGCTCCAGCCCATCAGACTCTGGAAGATGACATCTCGAAGCGCCATGAGGGAGAGGAAAAGCCACTTAACTGTATGTCTTGATGGCAGCATATAGCAATGGCCAATGTATGCTCCAGGTACAGAACTGTTCAAGCTGTTTCCTGATTTGACATAGCAGAGTAAGTTGGAGCTTATGAGAACATTAACCACCCAGAAGAGAAGGAGAAATTGAAGAACTTGCCATGAGGTCTGTGGTTTTAGCTTTGTCCAAAAGGTGGTCCTGGGACTGATGGTGACAGCCTGGACCACACTGAGGAGACAGGTGGTACAGATGGATAAGCCCCGTGCCATCCTTGCCAGAAAAACCACAACTTTACAGCCAATATCTCCGAGGAAGTTTTTGAAATAAAACACTGTGGCTATATCTCTGATCCCTGTGAAACAAATAATGATCATATTAGAAAATACCAAGTGGATGAGAATAATGTTCACGGGCTTTTTCTCAGTCCCCAAGGTGGAAGTGTACACAAGTCTCACAAACATTAGGATATTCCCCACAATTCCAGGTCCAGCAAGAGAAAGGAAGATTATTGTGTGGATAATGTTATTCCACGTCATCCTCTGACTTCATGTACAGCACTAAGGAAAATCATTTGAGAAATATGTGAAACAGTTTCTCTGTTTATTCTGATGAAAAGAATAATATCAATTATGTAAGACAATATGGTTCTGTCCTTGATGATGCCTGATCACATTCCTTATTTTCCTGGTTTGTCTAATTTCCATTCCCACAGAAGTAGTGCTAGTTGCAATCTGGGCATAAACATTACTTTTCCTGCCTTTCACAAAGACCTTTCTTTGTCTCCATCCTTCATCCATGGTCATATGACTATGTTCTTCCTAGAGAAAGGTAAACACATGTCATCACTCTGTCGGTTTTCTAAGCAACACAGTCCTGAGGATTAGCCTGACAGCCTCCTTCCTTTTCCCTCATCACACCCAGAAGGACCTCAGGCTCCCAGACTGTGTTGATGCCTCATCCTGAAATTGCCTCAAATGCAACCGTCACTCAAAAGGCTGTGGAACTAATAAAAACCGTGCTGTTTCTCGGAAAACTGTTGTTGGTCAATGGTTCAGATTCTCAGGGGAGATGGTATGGTATTCTCCTCTTCCCAAGCTCTCTAATCATAAATTATACAGAGGTTAGTGACGTAGTGGGGACATGAATGACTAGATCACTGTCCTCAATGTGGACTATATGTGATAAAAGATTGTGTCCCCAAACTCCATGGGTAGATTCATCCTGAAATTCATTTCCTGTTTACTCCACTTTATTTTGTTGTTACTCTTTCTACTGGGATCTCTTCCCCAATATAACACCAGGAAAACTGTTCCTGCACAGTCTTAACAAAGGCCTGACTTGCTGGTTGTTTGAAAGTTGGTTCTGTGCTCTGTTCCCCGGGACCGTCTGGCCAAGGGGCCACTTAATTAAGGGAGGCATTGTGGGGTTGGCAAGAGGCTTGACTCTAGAAGGGATCCCAGATTTCCACAGGGATGGCCCCAGCTAGGACCCTGGGCAGTGGAGGAAAGGGTTTCTGAACCGGCCTTGTCCCGTCGTCAGACTGATGACTATCTTGAATATCACCATAGAAATTTCGTCCGGCGATTGATGGAGATAGAGACAGAGACCAACATGGGAGTGCTGGACTGAGCTTCCAAGGTTCAGTTGAAGAGCAGGAAAAGGGAGAATATGACCAAGGAAGTCAGGACTGTGAGGGGTTGATCCACCCACTGAGACAGTGTGCTTGAACTAATGGGAGCTTACCAAAGCCTGCTGGACTGGGACAGAAGAAGCATGGGATCAAAGTAGACCCTTTGAATGTGGCTGACAATTGGAGCAAACTGAGAAGGCAATGATAATGGTACTGGAATTTGTCTCTATGGCATGTACTGGCTTTTTGGGATCCTAGTCTATTTGGATGCATATCTTCCTAAGCCTGGATGGAGTGGGGAGGGCCTTGGACTTCCCACAGGGCAAGGTATCCTGCCCTCTATTAGGACTGCAGTGGGAGGGGGAGAGTGAGTGGGGGAGCAGGAGGTAAGTGGAAGGAGGGGAGGAAGTAGAAATTTTGATTCCTAGTATTAATAAAGTAAAAAAAAATTAAAATAGAAAAGAAGACAAAATGGAACAGTGAGTCCTGAAAGAAAGAAAGAAAGAAAGAAAGAAAGAAAGAAAGAAAGAAAGAAAGAAAGAAAGAAAGAAAGTTGGTTCTGTCTAGTGATGTTCTCAGGCAGAAAACACCCAGCCTGTGAGTCCTCCCTGCTATCTCACACTGTGATTGCCATCATTTTATGTATGGTATCTCTTTCCCCTGTTCTTTAGTTTCTACATTGAACACTAAATGAGTCTTTGAAGCAGACACTTACTCCATTTGTTTTACCCCTCACAGAACACAGAGAGCTTCACACAACAACCTTGATTTCTATCTGTGTCTACAATTTGACATCAGGTCCACATCAAAGTCAGTTCTGAATTCCTTTGAACTCCTCCCAAGCAAATGTTAGCATTGGCACTTACTTACCTTTCCACAGGTACGTGGGCTGTATCCACAGCTGAGCTTCCCCAGCTCCCATGCCTCATGGCTCCCTGCTTAGAGTCTCATGTCTTATGCTTTAGCTGACCTCAGAAGGCTGTGCAGCCTGTGTATGTGCTCCCTTCCTACACTGGGCACTGAGCAGCGTCAGAGACACTGGTTCTGTGTGTAGTCTGTAAGTGTTCTCATAATGCCGGCTGGAAAGTTTATAGGTTTCTCTATGCAACTGTTGGTTTAAAACTGTTCTTTAATCATGGAGACAAACTGACAGCAATTTTGAGAAGTATTTGCGTTGGGCTTTTCATAACAATTGATCAATCTGAGTATCTTTGAGAAGTCAGTTCAGTTTGGATTATACATTGGTTAGTGTCTAGCAATTCCTCATTTGTGTAATGATGTGAGCTTTCAGGCTTCAAACAATTTAGTGATGGACATTGTTTATCCTTTAAGAACTTACCAACAGTGCTTTATTTTCTCTCAAAATCCTTCTGTACTGAACTGCATATAATTTGACAGCATTTCAGGTATTGTTCTGTGATCTCCGATATGCCAATAGCAAAATTTACAAGCATGAAATTTTCTTTGACTTTCAAACTGTCAGAACTTAGTTGTAAAAGCTACATACATATACAACAAATACACACACAAACATATCTTCATATACATATCTAATATACTTCCTCAACCATCACTCCTCCAACATGTAAGAAATAAAAAGAGCAACCTGTGTGAAACTAATCAATTTAGGGTTTTCTTTCAGGAATAGGTCATGGACTCTAGGGGCCAATGCTAGGTCCAGATGCATGAGAGAGAAATCCATAAACTAGAGAAGGATAAATTGTCAAGTTGAAAAGCTATCCCATCTGTCAAACCCCAACTTTCCTAACCGCTCTGTGCCTGGCATTGAACGTTTTCTTGGTCCCTTTAACAATTCCTAATGTAGGCATGGTGTTTGGTAACATCCATGTGTTTTGTGAGGATTAAATGGAGCAGAGGTGCACAGTGTTTAGGACAGTGCCTGCCCAGTGTTAACCATGCTCTAATGCATTGTTCTGTGATATTGTATCTTGTCAGATTCCCCACGATTCTCTGCACTGTCACAATGTGTTATGTTTTGAGTCTGGACAGGAAAGCTCCAGAAAAAATAAAATCAGAACAAAGAAAGGCCCCTACCACCTTCTGAGAGACGAGAGGGCATCAGACAAAAGATATTGTACAGTAAACCTTTGCTCCTGGGAGGACAATACACAGACTAAAGAAACTGCAGAGAGGAAAAGCTTCCTCACACTCAAGATGAAATCTCAGCCCATGTCTGCTCTGCCTGCCTGGGCTCTCATGAGCATCTCCAGCCCAGTGCACCCCATGGAGCTGCACAGGGCTCCCTCGTGGACATGGAAACAATTCTGCACTGCAGGTGGCAATGAGAGCCTGCTTTTTCCCTGGATCCTGTCACCTTGCTTTCTCACAGTGACAGAGGAATCCAGACCTTTCTCTTCAACCAACTTCCCTCCCCATTCCTACCTCACAGCCCCTCTGTCAAGGTGAAAGGCAGCTTCAGTCCACTGTGGCTTGATGGAACACTTACCTGTGGAGTTTGTGCAGGGCTCAGGGTTGGTGTTCTCACACCACAGCGAGGCTCTGTTTATCATCCTTAAGCCCTGTGTTCCCAGCAACTGTCACTGCTGTTAGCGTGTCACCATCAGGAGTTTGGCTTCTCCAGGGGGCAAGGGCTCCTGATGCACATGTCCTTCCTGGTTGCCAGCTCTGCACACGCCCTGGTGGCCTGCCATTTGCTGAGGCTGAAACTTTCTTTTCCTAATTACAGTCCCTGTGTGGTGACAAGGACGGCTGTGAGGATGAACAGCACCCTGAGTTCCTGACTCCTGGGAAATTGTCCTCCACTTACCCCAAGTCAGTTAATGAATTGGGAGAAACTTCTGAGAGGCTGAACACCAGGGCTGGAGAGATGACTCAGTGATGACTCAAAAGAGCAACTTATGTTCCTTCAGAAGATCCAGTCAATTCCCAGCACCTTGTAACACATAACCCCAATTCCACAGAACCCAATACTTTTTTCTCACCTCCATGTGTCTCAAAAACATGGTACATATACATAAATGCAGACAAAACACATGGTAAAAATGATTAATAAAAATAGTTAAGATAAAATGAATCAGTCTTATAAAAAAACAAAAGTTTAGAGAAAAATAAAAAGAAGCTCAGTATACCAAGAACAAAGATGTTCAAGGTCGAGAGTGGCTGGTCTTCAGGTGTGGTGTTCATGGTAGAGCCATGAGGGACAGTTCGAAGTCTGTCTCTTTCTTGCTCTGAGTGCTGACTCTGTGCAGAGCAGTCATCTCCCTTCCATCCCAAGTTCTCCCTTTCTCTTCTCCTTTGGATGTAAATCTCTTTAGACTGATGTTCACTGTGAAAAAACAAGCTGCACACATCAGTTCTGGGTCTCTAACAGCAAGCATCTTGAGATATGAAGTCTTTAGTTCTCCTGTTCCCTTAGACAACAGAGGAGATCCAAGGAGAGAGTCTCCGACTCACCCACCATGAGCACAGACAATCATGAAGAGCAACTTAGCTCATACTTCTCAACCTCCATGGCTCCTTTCCCTTCCCATGGCCTATCCACTTCCTGGTGTAAAGGAGTGCACTGGAGTGGTCATATCCAGAAACTAATATTCAGCAGACTATTTTTCCCAACCATGGGAGCATCTGTGCTTCTGTCAGTTGAGGTGAGATGGGGGTAGAAGAGGAGAAGCCTCCTAATTTTGCCCAAAGACACCTTGTGGTGTCTAAGTACTGGGGTTGTCTTTTACTGTCCTGAAAGGGAGGCTCTGGCCTTTCTGCTTCATCAGCCTGTCTCTTACTGAGACTTAGTGTCAGCTCTGGACTGCTGGGGGCTGCTGTACAGACACACTCTCTCATTTTCTTCTTCTTCAATCTTAGGCCTACCAAATTGTGACTTATGGGCATTCTCTAAATTAAGGGGTGTGTGTGTGTGTGTGTGTGTGTGTGTGTGTAGGACAAAATCACTTCATATAGTGTGTGCAGAGCTCATGTGTAGCTTCCCCCTGTAGTGTGTAGGATATAAACTCTCCTAGACTGTGGCTTCCAAGGTCTGCACTTCTGATCATAAAGAGTCCTTCAAAGTCGCGGCTGTGCTCATTTCTGTACTGCTGCCTCAGTGTAGTTATTTCCTTAAACTTTCATCCAATCTCTGCTGTTTTTCTGCATAAGCCACTTTATGGGTGTTATTTCTTGCTCTTTTTTATTTGGCTTATTGAGCTTTTCATTTCTAATACTTCTGTTTATTTGTTTTTTTCAAAATTTCCGTTTTCTTGCTTAATGTATAATCTGTGCTGTTGTCCTTCTGACCTATATCCCAAATTTAGTGAATGTTCTTTCTTCCCACATTTATTAATCTTGTATTGTATAGGATTGTTTTGGCTATCCTGGGTTTTTGGTTTTCCATATAAAGTTGATTATTGTTCTCTCAATGTCTGTGAAGAATTTTGTTGGGATTTTGATGGGGATAGCATAGAATCTATAGATTGCCTTTGGTAGGATTGCCATTTTTACTATGTAGATCCTACCAATCCAAGAGCATGGGATATATTTCCATGGTGTGATATCCTATTCTATTTATTTCAAAGACTTAAAGTTCTTGTCAAATAGGTCTTTCCCCAAGATACTTTATGTTATTTGTGGCTATTGTGAAAGGTAATATTTCTCTGATTTCTCTCAGCTTCTTGAGGTCCTAGTTAGAGCAATAAGACACATAAAGGAGACCAAGGGGATAGAAATCAGAAAAGAATCACTGTTTGCTGATGATATGATTGATAGTTTCCATAAGCAACCCCAAAAATTCTACCAAGGAACTTCTACAACTCATGAACATTTTCAGTAATGTAGCAAGATACAAGATTAACTCAAAAAACTCAGTAGCCCTGCTGTACACAGATGATAAAAGGGCTGAGAAAGAAATCAGAGAAACATCATCCTTCACAATAACCACAAATAACATAAAATATCTTCGAGTGACTCTAACAAAACAAGTGGAAGACTTGTATGACAAGAACTTTAAATCTATGAAGAAAGAAATTGATGAAGACACCAGAAAGTGGAAAGATCTCTCATGCTCTTGGGTAGACAGAATTAAAATAATAAAAAGGCAATCTTACCAAAAGCAATCTACAGATTCAATGCAATGGCCATCAAAATCAAAGAAAGTGAACCCAAAGAAAAACATATAGTTACCCTCCTGGATATTGGAAAGAGACAAGATTGTCAGGCAAAAATTGGAAATTTGGGGGTGGGGGTGGGGTGTAGGGTGGGGTAAGGGGAGATGGGAAGAAAAAAGTGAAAAGGGGAGGATAGGGAGATCTTGGGGGAATGGGACAGTTGTGATGGAGGAAGGGTGGATATAGGAGCAGGGAAATATATATCTTAATTAAGGGAGCCATTTTATGGTTCACAAGAGATTTGTCTCTAGAGGTGTTCCCAGGTGTCCATGGAGATGTCCCCAGCTAGATCCTTGGGCAACTGAGGAGAGGGTGCCTGAACTGGCCTTGCCCCACTATCACATTGATGATTATGTCGAATATCACCATAGAATCATTGTCCGGCGAGGGATGGAGATAGAGACAGAGACCCTCATCAGAGCAACAGACTGAGCTCCCAAGGTCCAGTTGAAGAGCAGAAGGAGGGAGAAGATGAGCAAGGAAGTCTGGACTGTTGATATGGGAGAGTCTTCTGTTTTGTGTTGATTTCATTGGTCAAATAAAGAAACTGCCTTGGCCCTTTAATAGGACAGAAAATTAGGTAGGCGGAGTAAACAGAACAGGATGCTGGGAAGAAGGCAGTGAGGTCAGTCGCCATGACTCTCCTCTCCGAGACAGATGCAGGTTAAGAATCTTTCCCGGTAAGATACCACCTCGTGGTGCTACACAGATTATTAAAAATGGGTTAATCAAGATGTGAGAGTTAGCCAATAAGAGGCTAGAGCTAATGGGCCAAGCAGTGTTTAAAAAAATACAATTTATGTGTTGTTATTTCAGGTATAAAGCTAGCCAATGGCGAGGAGCCCTCCTGGGCTGTGGGAAGCAGCCTGCTGCTCCATCTACAGACTGTGAGGGGTTGGTCCACCAACTGAGACAGTGTGCCTGTTCTAATGGGAGTTCACCAAATCCAGCTTAACCAGTACTGAATGAGCATGTGATCAAACTGGACTCTCTGAATGTGGCTGACAATGGGGGCTGACTGAGAAGCCATTGATAAAGGCGCCGAGACTTGTTTCTACTGCATGTAGTGGCTTTTTGGGACCCTAGTCTATTTGGGTGCAAAATTTCCTAAGCCTGGATGTAGGGGGGAGGGCTTTGGACTTCGCACAGGGCAGAGTTCCCTGCCCTCTCTTAAGGAAGGAGGGGGAGGGAGGAGGGTGAGTGGGGGAGTGTGAGGGAAAAAGGAGGAAGGGAGGAAGAGTAAATTTTTTAATGGAAAATAAATATAAAATAAAGAAAATAAGATGTGTTACATTCACTTATTTTGTGGAATACTTGTTTAATATAACAAAAATGTGTCACATTCTTTTATGCTGTATTGGTTTAACTCCGTAAATCTGTGTTACTTTGCCTGTCTAAAACACCTGATTGGTCTAATAGAGAGCTCAATAACCAATAGCTAGGCAGGAGATAAACTAAATAAGATGAGAAATCGAAGTTTGCAAAGAAGAAGATCAAAGAACAAGAGAATAGTGGGACACCAGGGTCAGACACCCAGCCACATGATCACCAACAAAGTAAAAAGGAAAGAAAGATTTATAGAATAAAGAAAGGTCAAAAGCCCACAGGCAAACATAGTTAAAGAGAAATGGGATAAAAGCTGGCTAGAACCAAGCCAAGGTAAGGTCACCTTTCATAAGTAAGAATAAGACAATGTGTATTTATTTGGGAGCTGTGTGGCAGCCTCCAAAGAGTAAAACAAAACAAACTACATTTTCTCAGTTGAGTTTCTCTTCCAAGATTACCCTAGCATGTGCCTACTTTACAGGAGACTAAAGGGCACTCTGGCATTTCCTGCCCAATTTGCAAACTGCTGTTTTATGAATGAAGATTCTCCTCTCACCACCCTTAAAAAGTTTCCTGCTTATGTCTTCTTGGGAAGAGGGCCTTGTGAGTGTGCTAGGTTTGGTGAGCTTCACCAGACTTATAGGTCTCCTTGACCTGTCATGAGGAAATAATTTAATCTGAAGAAAACAGCTATGCAGCAATGCCCCCATGGTGCAATCTGTTGGTGTGGAATACTTCCACATCAGAAGTTAGGGCTGGATTGTGAGCTAGAGCCTCACAGGAACATCAATTCCTATCTTTCTGGTATAAGAGGAGTTAAGATTGTAAGGCTCAAAGCCCCTCTAACGACCTCCATTGCTTAGTGAACAAAAATGAAATGTTTTCCTTTAAGGAAATCACATAGTTGACCCAGGGATGCGAGGGGTGCTCACCATGGAACCTGTCTTAAAGGTGAGTGCTAGGTCAGACCTCTCATGGTAAGGGGTCTCATGTCCTTGTAGGATTCCTGTGGTTCTTAGTTCTAAGGGAGCAGCACAGAGACTTCAGTTGTCATTGTCACCATGTAGAAAACTAAAGAGTTGGTCCCAGAAGTGTACTTTTTCTTATTCCTCCACAATCACTACATTTGCATGGCTCTGAAGTTATTCCAGCAGTCTAGTTTCTATAACTAGCTTCCTTTTTCTCCAGACCTCCTCTGTCCACACTGTCAAGCTATGAGCCAGCTCAAGGACCCTCTTCTGAGTCACAGAGTAGATGGTCACTGACTCTTCCTCCTCAGGTCCTTCTTTAAACACTGGCACAGAACAGATATGAAGAATGCTGAGGATTCTGTCTTCTGATAAAGTTCCAACCAGGGATCTGGACAGAAGAGAGTCACCTTGCTCTGTAAACCACAGGCACTTCAAGGTCATTGGTGTATTTGGCAGCTTTATTCCTTGTACACTAAACTATCAATGGGACTCCAAATCTTGATTGGCTCACCACCCCCATTTCAAAAAGCCAATAGCCTCAATCTACAGCTTTAAGGAAGCTTGTACAGTTCATCTGCCTTAGAGATGCTTCTGTCTGTCATGTACTGTCCCACCTGGGGGGGCCTTTCCAGTTGCTGATGCAATGCACTGTAAATAGCTGTGGGCACAGGGCTGAGAGGAGGTGAGAGGAGCATCTCCAGTGCGAAAGTGAGAGCCGGGCTGGGCTGGCCTGGGATGTGGCCCCTGGTCACTGGTCCTGTCCTGGATGGACCCTCCTGGTCACTACTCTGGCCTAGGAGGAAGCTCCAGGTTACTGTTTATCAGGTGTTTTTGGTGTGAATCAATGTGTGTTACTAAGTAATATAATCTGCACAAAAAGAGGCTAAAAACTCTTGTGTCATAAACCAAAGAATGAGGAACTCTGAGGATCTACTGTCATACCCCAAGTGAATGTGAATTGGCTTTGCATTGAGCATCTGAATTGTTAAGAGAGCATTTATTAAAGGAGAGGAGAGGATTATAAACTTAAGGAGTAATGGAGTTTTGTGATAGATCTAGTTCCGTCAGGAGTGACATGGCCTGTCTGTCTTAGGGTTACCTTTGCTGTGCCGAAACACCATGACCAAAGCATGCTGGGGAAGAAACAAACATGTGTGATGGTGTGTGTGTGTGTGTGTGTGTGTGTGTGTGTGTGTGTGTGTGTGTCTGGATTTGGAGGATAATTCACAGGAATTGGTTCTATCTTTCTACCATGCAGTTCCAAGGAAGGAACTCAGGTTGTCAGCTAGGCAGGTGTTTTTCTTGCTGAGCAGGCTCTGTTCCTTTTATTTGATTTGATTTTCTCTGCTGTCTTTTGAATACAATGACTTCTAAGGTTGCCTTTTTCCTTCCAAGTTGTATATCTTTGTTCCATAGTCCTAATATTTCCTGGGGTATATTTAAATCCCAAACTGATTGTGTACTTTAATAGTAAGTGGCATTTTTAGGTTTTAATATTATGTCAAGTGGCCTAGTTTTTCCAGTTTCCAGTGGGTTGACATTTGAATTATCAGTTGTCATACACTATATATTTCCAGGGCCTCTGACAGGAAGAAGAGTGAAAAGTTTCCTTTTTTGGTCTGCACTTGACTGTTGTTAGGGGTGAGCAGGGTTAGCCATTATGGAGGTCCATAGGATGGGGACACAAGAATCTAGAAAAAGAAGTGACTTTCCTTCTACTACTTCACTTTTCGGAATTGTCACAGTTTGACCAAAGTTGAAGAACATTATAATATGCCATAGTCATTGCCAACATTCAGAAGACATGTAAAAGGATAAAAGGAAACCTACTCCTACAATATAAGGCATTGGGTCATGAGAATGAGAACAGACTCTGCAGCTCTTTCTGAACCAGAACCACTTGCTAATCTACAGCTGTGAAGTTAGAGGACACACCTGTGAAGTCTGGGCAGGAAGATCACCATTGACCCACTGCTCAAACCCGTGAGACTCTGAAAGAGACATCACAAAGAGAACAGACAGAGAAGGGTACAGGGAGGATAGGGAGAAAGGTGGAAGGTAGAGGGAGAGGGAGAGAGGGAAGAGAAAGAGTAGAGAGAGAAAAGAAAGCCCCTCATCTCACTACGTGTCAGGACAACACTGAGGACAGTGATTTAGGTCTAGATAGGAAGACAGAGAGTCCATGGATAGATAGTAAAGAGAGGAAACATCCAGATCCCACACAAGTCCTAAAGGCCTGCCAGGCTTTTGCTACAGCCAGGAGGGCCCCTTGCCTGTGCACTGTTCCCACGGGTTCAAGGAAGGATCAGGATGATTACACCAAAGTTGTGGGCCTATCAGCTTCTCTATCTCTGTTCAATGTGACCCACCTTAAAGTGTGACCCCGAAAGGACTGCTAGAACACCCAGCCCTCAAGCAGAAGCGGGGCTTCAGTTTCACAGGTCCCTCCTTTGCTTTCAGAGAGTCCTACTCTGTGTGAGCCTCAATGTGTGTGTTTCTCTGTCCCCCTCAGCCCTAATAAAAGACTTTCTTCATTCTGTTGGGTAATTCTTTTTGCTATGTATGAGACTCCTCACCCCCCACTTAATTTTTTAAGTGACAGAGAAAATAAATTCAATTAAGGCCCCTAGACAGTAACTGTATCACATAGCAATACCCACAATCCATTGCACCTCCAGATCTGTTTAGGCTACTGTCTGCTGTGATATCGCAAAGAGAACTGGAGCTCCTCAGAAAGCTAAAGATCCAAAGAAGAATAAATAAGCAAGAACTTGTGATATAGTCTGAGGTTGAAGCTTCTTCCAGCAGGTGGTCCTGGTACTGATGCTGACAGCCTGGGCAGACAGTGAGGTGACAGGCAGAGCAGATGGAAAGGTTCAGAGACCCCTTGCTTTCACAAACATTACCTAGGAATTTCTGAAAGAAAACCTTCAGCCACTCCCCTGACCCACTGTGTGAACAAATTAGAGAGCAGGATTGTGCTTCTTTGTGGTAGGGAGGTGGGGATTGGGTGAGCTGCTGGTCACAGGTTCAAAGCTGCCCTGAGGTAGAGAAATTTCACGAATCTAGTGCACGCATGGTGACTGTGACATACACTGTAATGTACAATGGGGGTCCACGGAGATTTCAGGGGCTTCCACTATATCCATCAAATAAGGAAGGAGCAGGTGGATATGGAAACATAGATTATCTGTGAGATTTCAAATTTGTATCAAAAGTATTTTTATTGAAGGTTAATTATAAATTGGTTTTATTTTTAATAATGCAAGGGAAAATACAGAAAATGAAAAAGCTTTAGATAGAAATGTAAGGTGGGGCACTGCCTTGTCCTTCTAGCCACATTGCCCACTCCAGAAGAAAGAGGATACACTCTGGAAACAGTCACAAGGTCTTTGGAGAGGCAGCCCTTTCCCTTCCCCAGCATGCATCTACCTCAGAGGACTGGAAAAGGTGGCTGTTTCAGTTAGGGCTCCACAGAGAAACATAACCAAGAAAATGAGAAAGTGTTACACACACACACACATATATATGGTTCTCAGCTCAAAAGCTGTGTCTGTGCAGGTTCATGAAGATACAGTCTCAGATTCATGGGCTAAGAAGACCAAGCAAACACTAGGATGTTTAGTGTAGGCCATAGTGAGTGACTGGGAGTGAGAGGTGGAAATGCCAATGTTAACAACCTATCATCGAGGTTTTAACACATCAATGTGCCCGTGAAGCCCTGGACTGAAGCAAGGCATTTTTGAAAGAGCCCATTTGCCAGAGTGTCTTGCAGTGGTACACTAAGTTTCAACCCAGCTATAATTATCCAACAATGTTGACACTGTAGTGGGAGGCATTTTGGAAGCTAGCCGTGTCAAACAATTGGAAAGCAAATCTGTTGTGCAACTGTGACCTTGATTGTCACACTGTGCTCTTCACTCTGCAGGACGAGCTCACCTCAGATAAGGCCTTCTCCTCACCTCCACTTAACCTATTTTGTTTTTCTTCTCTGCCTGTGAACAAAAGTAAGATACTAATTTCTGGATCAGCCTTACCTCCAGCATTCCCCCAGGGCTAATGAGAAGCAAGCCATCATATGGCAGGGATGGAGGAATAGGGAGATGGTAAGAATCTCTTTTCTACTTATCTAGAAACCTTGAACTAGTCTTAAGATTGTGCAATTCTAGACTTTTTAAGGAAAGAAAATACATTATTTTGAAATTTAATTTAATGTGATATGTTAGAACACTAAGGCAAATGACATTTTGGTGGTGACTGCCTGTAATACAAGCGTTTGGGGTTATGAGGCATCTCAAGGTCAGTCTATGCTATAGAGCAAACATTATGTCAGCATTTCTAAGATTCATCATGGCAAAGCAGCTTACAATGTACATACCTTTAGCTCATATGAATATGTGTAGAATGTAATTTCTACACTTCTCAGTGAGTGTGCAGGGCATTACGAGCATGGATGTATCTGCTAATCAGAACATAGGGGCTAAAACCAGCATAACCAAGTTCTAAAAATGTCTTCACATTTAGTGAAATAGAATCATGTGTCACTGTGAAACCAATGTAGAAGGAGAGAATGAAATCTACCCAGTAGAAGAAAAGGAAGCAGGCCATTAGAATGAGCACGCTCCGGGTAGCTCTGATTTCTGGAGGGGAATTGTGTGCACACCTGGAACTGTGAAGGTAGAGGACACGCTTGTGATGCTCATACAGACGGAGAGCCATGGACCCACTGCTCCAGCCCATCACACTCTGAAAGATGACATCACGAAGCGCCATGAGAGAGAGGAAAAGCCACTTGATTATATGTCTTGATGGCAGCATATAGCAATGGCCAATGAATATTTCAGATACAGACCTGTTCAAGCTGTTTCCTGATTTGACATAGCAGAGTAAGTTGGAGCTTATGAGAACATTAACCACCCAGAAGAGAAGGAGAAATTGAAGAACTTGCCATGAGGTCTGTGGTTTTAGCTTTGTCCAAAGGGTGGTTCTGGGACTGATGGTGACAGCCTGGACCACACTGAGGAGACAGGTGGTACAGATGGAGAGACCCCGTGCCATCCTTGCCAGATAAACCACAACTTTACAGCCAATATCTCCAAGGAAGTTTTTGAAATAAAACACTGTGGCTATATCTTTGATCCCTGTGGAACAAATAATGATCATATTAGAAAATGCCAAGTGGATGAGAATAATGTCCACGGGCTTTTTCTCAGTCCCCAAGGTTGAAGTGTACACAAGTCTCACAAGCATTAGGATATTCCCCACAATTCCAGGTCCAGCAAGAGAAAGGAAGATTATTGTGTGGATAATGTTATTCCACTTCATCCTCTGACTTCATGTACAGCACTAAGGAAAATCATTTGAGAAACACATGTAAGATTTTTCTCTGTTTATTCTGATGAAAAGAATGGTATCAATTATGCAAACACATATGGTTCTTTCCATGATGATGCTTTATCATATTCCTTATTTTCCATGTTTGTCTAATTTTCATTCCCACAGAAGTGGTCCTAGTTTATATCTGGGCATAAAATACTTTTCCTGCCTTTCACAAAGACCCTTCTTTGTCTCCATCCTTCATCCATGTTCTTCGTAGAGAAAAGCTAAACACATGTTATCACTCTGTCGGTTTTCTAAGCAACACAGTCCTGAGGATTAGTCTGACAGCCTTATTCCTTTTCCCTCATCATACCCAGTGGGACCTCAGCTCCTGGACTGTGTTGATGCCTCATCCTGATCCTCTTGACTGCCTCAAATGCAACCATCACTCAAAAGGCTGTGGAACTAATAAAAACCATGCTGTTTCTCAGAAAATTGTTGTTGGTCAATGATTCAGATTCTCAGGAGGGAGTGTATGGTATTCTCCTCTTCCCAAGCTCTCTAATCATAAATTATACAGAGGTTAGTGACGCAGTGGGGGCATGGACGTCTAGATTACTATTCTCAATGTGGACTATATGTGATTAAAGATTCTGCCAATAGCAAATTTACAAGCATGAAATTGTCTTTGATTTCCAGTCAGAAGGTAGTTGTAAAAGCTACACACACACACACACACACACACACACACATACACACTCACCCATGTCTATTTGTCTATTTCAGGTGATTGGGAATATATATAGATATATATTCTTCATATACATATTAAATATACTTCCTCAACCATCATGCCTCCAACATATAAGAAATAAAAAAGAGCAACCTGTGTGAAACTAATCAACTCAAAGTTTTCTTTTAGGAATGAGTAATGGACTCTAGGGGACAATGCTAGGTCTAGATGCATGAGAGAGAAATACATAAACTAGAGAAGGATAAATTGCCAAGTTGAAAAGCTATCCCATCTGTCAAACCCCACCTTTCCTAACCGCTCTGTGCCTGGCATTGAAAATTTTCTTGATCCCTTTAATAATCCCTAATGTAGGCATGGTGTTTGGTAACATCCATGTGTTTTGTGAGAATTAAATGAAGCAGAGGCGCACAGTACTTAGAACAGTGCCTGCCCAGTGTTAACCATGCTCTAATACATTGTTCTGTGATTTGTGTCATGTCAGATTCCCCCACGATTCTCTGCAGTGTCACACTGTGTTATGTTTTGAGTCTGGACAGGAAAGCTCCAGAAAAAATAAAATCAGAACAAAGAAGGGCAAAGTCCCCTACCCCCTTCTGAGAGGAGAGAGGGCACCAGACCCAAGATACCTTTGCTCCTGTGAGGACAGCACAGAGACTGGAGAAACTGCAGAGAGGAAAAGCTTCCTCACACTCAAGCTGAAATCTCAGCCCATGTCTGCTCTGCCTGCCTGGGCTCTCATGAGCATCTCTGGCCCAGTGCACCCCATGGAGCTGCACAAGGCAGCCTCATGGACATTGAAACAATTCTGTATTGCAGGTGGCAATGAGAGCCTGCTTTTTCCCTGGATCCTGTCACCTTTCTTTCTCACAGTGACAGAGGAACCCAGACCCTTCTCTTCAACCAACTTCCCTCCCCATTCCTACCTCACAGCCCCTCTGTCAAGGTGAAAGGCAGCTTCAGTCCACTGTGACTTGATGGAACACTTACCTGTGGAGTCTGTGCAGGGCTCAGGGTGGGTGTTCTCACACCACAGCCAGGCTCTGTTTATCATCCTTAAGCCCTGTGTTCCCAGCAACTGTCACTGCTGTTAGCATGTCACCATCAGGAGTTTGGCTTCTCCAGGGGGCAAGGGCTCCTGATGCACATGTCCTTCCTGGTTGCCAGCTCTGCACACTCCCTGGTGGCCTGCCATTTGCTGAGGTTGAAACTTTCTTTTCCTAATTACAGTCCCTGTGTGGTGACAAGGAGGGCTGCGAGGATGAACAGCACCCCGGGTTTCCTGGCTCCTGGGAAATTGAACTCCACTAACCCCAAGTCAGTTAGTGAATTGGGAGAAACTTCTGAGAGGCTGAACACCAGGGCTGGAGAGATGACTCAGTGATGACTCAAAAGAGCAACTTATGTTCCTTCAGAAGATCCAGTCAATTCCCAGCACCTTGTAACACATAACCCCGATTCCATTGAACCCAATACTTTTTTCTTACCTCCATGTGTATCTCAAAAACATGGTACATATACATGTATGCAGACAAAACACACAGTAAAAATGATTAATAAAATAGTTAAGATAAAATGAATCAATCTAATAAAAAACAAAAGTTTAGAGAAAAATTAAAAGAAGCTCAGTATACCAAGAACAAAGATGTTCAAGGTCGAGAGTGGCTGGTCTTCAGGTGTGCTGTTCATGGTAGAGCCATGAGGGACAGTTCGAAGTCTGTCTCTTTCTTGCTCTGAGTGCTGACTCTGTACAGAGCAGTCATCTCCCTTCCATCCCAAGTTCTCCCTTTCTCCTCTCCTTTGGATGTAAATCTCTTTAGACTGATGCTCACTGTGAAAAAAAAATGAGCTTCTGTCTCTTGAAGATGAGATTGTTCAGCTATTGCTCAGATCACATGGAGAAGGGTTATGTATATTTAACTCTAAGACCCACGTATCAGTTCTGGGTCTCTAGCAGCAAGCATCTTGAGATATGAAGTCTTTAGTTCTCATTTTCCCTTAGACAACAGAGGAGATCCAAGGAGAGAGACTCTGACTCACCTACCATGTGCACAGACAACCATGAAGAGCAAACTTAGCTCACACTTCTCGACCTCCATGGCTCCTTTTCCTTCCCAGGGTCTATCCACTTCCTGGTGTGAAGGAGTGCACTGGGGTTGTCATATCCGGGAACTAATATTCAGGAGACTCTTTTTCCCAACCATGGGAGCATCTGTGCTTCTGTTAGGTGAGGTGGATAAGTGAGACTGGGGGAGGGGAGATAGAAGAGATAAAGGCTCCTAATTTTGCCCAGAGACACCCTGTGGTGTCTAAGTACTGGGGTTGTCCTTTACTGTCCTAAAAGGGAGGCTCTGGCCTTTCTGCTTCATCAGCCTCTCTCTTACTGAGCCTTAGTGTCAGCCCTGGACTGCTGGGGGCTGCTGTACAGACATATTCTCTCATTTTATTCTTCTTCAATCTTAGACATACCTAACTGTGACTTAGGGGTTCTCTCTAAAGTTAGGTGTGTGTGTGTGTGTGTGTGTGTGTATGTGTGTTATGTAACACAAAATCACTTCATATAGTGTGTGCAGAGCACATGTGTAGCTTCCCCCTGTAGTGTGTAGGATACAATGTCTTCTAGACTGTGGCTTCCAAGGTCTTCACTCTTGATCATAAAGAGTCTTGAAAGTCGCGGTCATGCCCATTTCTGTACTGCTGCCTCAGTGTAGTTATTTCCTTAAACTTTCATTCAACCCCTGAGGTTTTTCTGCTTAAGCCATTTTTTTGGATAGTATTTCTTACTGGTTTTTTAATTTGGTTTATTGAGTTTTCCATTTAATATTTGTTTTCTTTTCAAAATTTCGTATTTCTTGGTGAATGTCTAGTCTGTACTGCTGACTTTCTGGTCTACATCCTGAATTTACTGTGTGTTCTTTCCTGCTGCTTTTCTGAATCCTCTTGAAGGTCACTAATGATTAGAAAAAAAGCCATTTTTGTTGTTTAGTATATCAAACATTTCTTTATTTTCATGTATAGTATGTTATGTGTGAAGAGGGAGACTCCAAGGTAGATTTATAAAATTCTGTCTTTTTAAGCCAGTCCATGTGGGACCAAGCAACACAGTAAAAAATAAATTAAATAAATAAATAAAGCAGAGGAGGTGACCCACTGAAACCCAGAAACTCACCAAATTCAGATAAATAACAGTTAGTTCCTGGGGCAGCTAAGGATAGGGAACCTGAAATGACTCTATCCTATAGCAATACTGATGAATATCTTGCATATCACCATAGAATCTTCATCTGGTGATGGATGGAGATAGAGACAGAGACCCACACTGGAGCACCGGACTGAGCTCCCAAGGTCCCACTGAGGAGCAGAAGGAGTGAGAACATGAGCAAGGAAGTCAGGACCACGAGGGGTGCACCCACCCACTGAGACAGTGGGGCTGATCTATTGGGAGCTCACCAAGGCCAAGCTAGACTGTGACTGAAAAAGCATGGGATAAAACTGGACTCTCTGAACATGGCGAACAATGAGGGCTGATGAGAAGCCAAGGACAATGGCACGGGGTTTTTTTTTCTTTTTTTTTAATTTATTTATTTTTTTTCCATTAACAGCTTTAATTGGGTGTGGGGCAATAGAACTATTCTTAGCACAATTATGGGTGTGGGGTTCCCTGTAGACTCCCCAGGGTGATGGTTCCTGTAATGATTTTTGGGGGAAACGGCTCCCAACAGATCCCCCTTTCTCTTATATAAAGGCAGGTAGTTATTACGTGGAGAGCACCAGTCAGAGTCAACCATGGTGTCAGATCTAAAGGAGAAGGGACTGAGATAAGGAGAGACCCTCCTCTCGAGTGGTGAAGCAATTTACCTCTCCTGGGAACAGAGGAGTGCCTGATGATTCTTAGGTCGAGTGGGGACCAGGCCTTTTTTCTTTCCCCCTTACCCATCCTAGGGTTCCCAGGGCCCTGTCTTAGGTAGGTGGATTATCCTGCCATAAGTCGCCCGTCCTTGGAGCTCCTCAAATAAAAGGCATCTAGCAGGATTAAAGTAAACAGATCACAGGGCACCCTGTCTTAGGCCATGTGGAGAGCGCCCTCATACCTGTACCATGCCATGTTGAGCCGGTTTCTACAACCTCTGTATGGTGTGATATTCAGGCGAGGATCCACACTAACTCCCGTCATTGGGCCCCTGCGTCTATCATTAATGAAAAGACTGTGAGGAGCTCCTCAAACAAAAGATATAATGATATAATTTTGGCACCAATAACTCCATATCCAGACAAGAAGAAAGGGCTTTTTCCCAACCCAGTATTCACGTTTTAGTCTGGCCTATGGTATGTCCTCCTTCCTAAGTGCCTACTCCACATAAAGTTATGTGAATGGCATGGGGTTTTGATCCTACTTCATGTTCTGGCTTTGTGGGAGCCTAGCCAGTTTGGATGTTCACCTTCCTAGACATGGACGGAGGGGGAGGACCTTGGACTTTCCACAGGGCAGGGAACCCTGACTGCTCTTTGGACTGGAGAGGGAGAGGGAGAGGAGTGGGAGGCTGGGAGGAGGTGGAAACTTTTTTTTTCTTTTTCTCAATAAAAAAATTAAAAAAAAATTCTAAACTACAATGATGTAGGCAGCGGTACAAAGCAGGACACAGTGGCAGCTGAAGAACAGTGAGGGTAAGGACCTTGGATAAAGTTTCTGGATGAAGCGCTAAGATGGCCTTGTGCACAGGTCACCCTGGAGCTCTGTGATGAGAGCACATCCTGAACACAGGACAGAGATGCTCAAGACTGCTGGGGGACATCTCTCAGTGGAACTTCCAGCATTCTGGCCCGAGACACACAGCTTTCCGTCTCAGGTAGAGAGGGAAGGTCCTCGGGTTCACCCTTCCCAATTCCCTGATCATCCAAAGAGAGAGCAGCATGTGTGCTTCTGAGGGAAACGGACACATGCAAGTGAACCAAAGAACTGTCAGGTCTGCTCACCACGATGGCTGTGGAGCAGACAAGCTGTGGTGAGTTCTTCTAGCAGGTGATGTTTGTTTGGAAGTATGTGTATCTCCAGGGTTTGCAGAGTTCTTGGGTACCATAAAATACCAGCAACACTTCAATATCCAAGTTGTCACATGTCAGGGAGAAGCAAACCTACTGTGGAATCTCAGTCTCAATTTCCAACCTTCCACAATTACTTCATTTGATTCACAAATTTTCCTAGGTTTAATTATTTTTTGTTTAAGTTGACATTTCTTTACAGATATATTTTTGTGTTCTGGTTTTAGCTAGATAACGGGAAAGAGAATACAGATGTGAGCAACACCCTTGTGATTTCAACAGGAATGTTCTGTGCAGAAGACCTTTGCCGATGCTACATCTTGAAGTGTTTTCTCTGCATTTCTACCCTGTAGTCCCAGAATTTGGGGTTCAAATGGGGTCTGTGATTTGTCTTAAATTGCCTTTTACACAGTATGGTAATGGGGTCAATATCATTCTTTATATGTTGACTTCTTCATTTTCCCAGAAGGACTTATTGAAGTTTATTTCTAGGTAATTTTTTTTTATTTCTTGAGACTATTCTCAAAAGTATTGTTTTGCTGATTTTGTTTCAATATAGTTTTTTATTAGAATGTAAAACATCTTTAGATTTGTTTACTGACCTTCCACCCTGTTATTTGTCCCAAGGTCCATATTCCATCAAACAAAAGCATGGTCAACTCTAATCACAGCAATAACCCAGTTCCTCATTCAACTTCTGTCTCAAGGTTTCTATTGCTGTGAAGAGATACCATGAGCAAAGCAACTCTTTTAAAGGAAAATATTTAATGGGGTGGCTTACAGTTTCAGAGGTTTAGTTCATATCATCATAGTGGATCATGGCAGCATGCAGAAAGGTGCTGGAGCTGAGAGGCCCACATACTGATCCATAGGCAACAAGAAGTAAACTGACTCACTGGGGAGATGTTGAGCATATATGAACCCTCAATGTCCACCTCCATAGTGACACCTGTGCTCCTAGAAGACCACACGTCCTAGAAGACCACACCTCCTAATAGTGCCACTCTATTTCTTTCAAACCACCACACTCTCCAATATCATGGCATTAATTATTAATCAAAAAATGCCCCCACTGTCTTGCCTGGAGGTCAGTCTGATGGATGCACTTTCTTATTGTGGAATATTAGTTTAAGAAGTGTTATATTCGTTCATGCTGTGTAATATTTGTTTAATGGTGCAAAGATGTGCTGCATTCTTTTATGTTGCATTGGTTTAACTCTGTAATTCTGTGTTACTTTGCCTGTCTAAAACATCTGATTGGCCTAATAGAGAGCTGAGTGGTCAATAGCCAGGCAGGAGAGAGAATAAATAGGAAGAGAAATCTAGACTCCAAAAGAGGAAGAGAAAAGAGCAAGAGAAGGAAAGGAAGACACCGGGGTCAGACACCCAGCCACACCACCATCCACAGAGTGATAAGGAAAAAAAGAAATATAGAATAAAGAGGGGTAAAAAGCCCAGAGGCAAAACACAGTTAATGAGAAATGGGATAATTTAAGTTAGAAAAGCTGGCTAGAAACAGGCCACGCTAAGGTCAGCGATTCATAAGTAAGAATAAGACAAAGTGTATTTATTTGGGAGCTGTGTGGCAGCCTCCAAAGAGTAAAACAAAACAAAAGAAAACAAAACTACATTTTCTCAGTTGAGTTTCCCCTTCCCAGATGACTCCAGTGTGTGTCAACTTGACAGGAGTCTAAAGAGCACACTGGCACTCCCTGCCCAATTTGTGGACAGCTGTTCCACGAAAGAAGAGTCCCTTCTCCTCCCAGCAAATGTTTTCTGATTATGTCTCCCTGGGAAGAGGACCTTGTGAGTGTGCTAAGTTTGGTGGTGAACTTGCCCTGACCTGTGGGTCTCCTTACCCCATCCAGTGGGAATAATTCAATCTGAAGGAGACAGCTATGCAGCAATGCCCCATGATGCAATCTGCTGGTGTGGAGTACTTCCGCACCAGGAGTTACGCCTGGATTGTGAGCTAGAGCCTCATGGGAACGTCAATTCCTATCTTCCTGGTATAAGAGGAGTTGAGATTGTAAGGCTCAAAGCCCCTCTAATGACCTCCATTCCTTAGTGAAAGAGAACGAAATGTTTCCCTTGAAGGAAATCACGTAGTTGACCCAGGGATGCGAGGGCTGCTCATCATGGAGCCTGTGTTGAGGCTGGGTCAGGCCTCTCATGTCCTTTCAGGATTCCTGTGGTTCTTAGCTCTAATAAAGCAGCACAAAGACTTCAGTTGTCATTGTCACCATGTCAGGAAACTGCAGAGTCTTCCCCTAAAGTGCAATTTTCCTTATTCCTCCACAATTATTATATTTGCCTGGCTCTGGAGTTATCCCAGCAGTCTAGTTTCTGAAACTAGCTTCCAGTTTCTCCAGACTTCCTCTGTCCACAGGCTCAAGCTGTGAGCCAGCTCACGGACCCCTTTCACTGCCTCTTCCTCCTCAGGTCCTTCTTTAAACACTGGCACAGAACAGATATGAAGAATGCTGAGGATTCTGTCTTCTGATAAAGTTCCAACCAGGGATCTGGACAGATGAGAGTCACCTTGCTCTGTAAACCACAGGCACTTCAAGGTCATTGGTGTATTTGGCAGCTTTATTCCTTGTACACTAAACTATCAATGGGACTCCAAATCTTGATTGGCTCACCACCCCCATTTCAAAAAGCCAATAGCCTCATATACAGCTTTAAGGAAGCTTGTATAGTTCATCTACCTTAGAGATGCTTCTGTCTGTCATGTACTGTCCCACCTGGGAGGCCTTTCCAGTTGCTGATGCAATGCACTGTAAATAGCTGTGGGCATAGGGCTGAGAGGAGGTGAGAGGAGCATCTCCAGTGCGAAAGTGAGAGCCGGGCTGGGCTGGCCTGGGATGTGGCTCCTGGTCACTGGTCCTGTCCTGGATTAACCCTCCTGGTTGCTACTCTAGCATGGGAGTAGTCGCCAGGTCCCTGTTTATCAGGTGTTTCTGGTGTGAATCAATGAGCGTTACTAAGTAATATAATCTGCACAAAAAGAGGCTCAAGACTCTTGTGCCATAAACAAAAGAATGAGGAACTCTAGGATCTACTGTCATACCCTCCAAGTGAGTGTGAACTGGGCTTGGATTCAGCATCTGAATTATTAAGAGAGCGTTTTGAAGGAGTGGAGAGAATGGACAGACCAGCTTTTTAATTTGCCTTGTCAAATAGATAATTTTTTATTGTTTGATGGTGTTTTGGTAAAAACTAGTTTTCCCATATATTCACAGTGTCTGATCCTGTTACTGATTCAGGCTCCATACTAAGCCCATATTTATGCAGACTATCTTGAGTCATATCATATATGATTGTAGCTCTTCCTCTTTGGAGGTCACTATCAGGATATCAACATATATACAGGAATAATATAAGCCTGAGGAAAGGCCCACCTCACAGCTCTAAAACCTTTCTACATAGTATTAACATTACATCAGGGAGTTTTTCATACTTTGAGGTAATCCATTCTATTCATAATCAGAGCTGAAGTTCA